>JALPQI010001869.1:0-91174 GCA_025490895.1 Thaumatotibia leucotreta
GTAGGCAATTGTGCCAGAGAAGTATGCTCCGGGCCTTCGGCCCTACGCGGTACTCGGCCTTCAGCCTTCGCAGTTTGTCGAAACGAATCATTTTAATGTATCATTTTTTCATTGTGTAGCGCAAAGAGAATAAAATCACTACGTTTTAAGAGACGGCACTCTCGAACAAGCCTAAAACCGAATTATGAAAGCATTTTGTGCCAACGTACACAATACAATGTCAATACTACCAACTTAAAAAAAGCAACACTAGAGCTCGACACTCACTACACTTACTGTTTATCGATATCGATAAAAGTGAAATAATTTTGCTGCACCTACCGTAATACTGAATTTATATTACCATAAAATAATGATAGGGTAAAATAAAATAAGGCTATAACACAATATTTATTATTATTTATTTATTTAATATAACACAAACATATTTGTATTGTATAGGTACCTATATTTATTTCATTTTCTTAGTAGGTTATGGGCCCAATCGTAAATATTATACTATGGAATGGCGATTTTGATTTTCAGGAGTCTATAAGCAATGTAACCACTTAAATATACAATGGGTTGATTTTAATCCACGCCAAACACCACACACTTCACATTTCCTTATTGATTTGCCCCCCATCTAGACCAAACATTTAAATATTTTGTATAAAACACAATAAAAACATGAACCCGGGATCCGCTTTCACAATAAACAATTATGACGGTACGTTTCTGACACTGACGTTTTACCTATTTAGGTGGTAAATAAAAGTATAATACGTCTAAGTTTGAAGGCCATTATGATTATGTGCTAATAAAATGCAACAGTAGGCATTTTAATTCTATAAGATTATTTTTATATCTCAATGTAGGTACCAAATGCTTTCATAATTTACCATAGTATGAAGTGTCGAGGGGCTGGTGTAGCGTGGGTGAGCTAAGCTCTGGTAGCTAGACTTTCAGCCTCGCAAGCCGGTGCGCTTCTTCAGCCCTACGCGTAGCTCGGCCTTCGGTCTTCACTTGGGGTACAAGCTAAGTTAATGTAAAAATAAGACGCTGAAATTTGTCTGTCTATCTCGGGAGAGAAACAATAGGTGCTTAAAAAAACGAAATGGCGGTTTTCCGGAACAAAAAGTCATAATGGTGAATAAGATCATCAGGAAGGGAATTAAACTGAAGGCCGACCCCGGGGTCGGCCAAAGCTTCATTCCGGGGACCCGAGGAGTTACCATCCCAGTCATTAAGGGCGAGGCCGAAGGCCGCATGGGGGCCAGGCAAGCGAGCCCAAAGGTTCACTCCGAGGGCCCAAGAGGGTAACCTCCAAGTGATTCAAAGCGAAGCTGAAGGCCAAGCTGCGAGAAAATCGAGCTCCCAAGCGTTCAGCTACCCCGGCATCTAAATACGTCAAGCCTGAGGGCTTCTTTCCATTCGATTACTGCCATACAAAGTCTACGAAAAATGGTAACGGCATGGAAAAAAAATAACACGGAACGCCATATTCTCCTAATAAGGATCGATAAACTATTCTGAATAGAAATATCTAACATAAAAATAGGGCTTTCACAAGAATGGCCTAAATATTCTTACAGTTCCCTACTTGCAAAATCGATCACAAAATTCAAACTGGCAAAGAGTAATACGAAGGAAGTAATACTTACGAAGAAAGCAATATCAACACTGTAGGGTAAACATTACCAAATCGGCGCACGTATTCAATCATTCCTTATTTTCAACGAAAACAGAACTAATCCCAGTTTAGAATCCAACGAATGCCACAGATATCCGGTTTTATCGATACTAGGAATTTATTTCCATTTAAATATTTTTCCCATTTCAATACAGGGATATTGATTGGTATTTCATCCCGCCCGCCTGTTAGTATTTGCTAGTGTCAACTCCAATTTTCATCGAATTAATGACTATGAGTGGCAGTTTGGCAGCCGGTCCGACCCCGGGTTTAAAGCACTTTTCAACAAGGCTCTTGGTAAACAAACGCTACTTTTAGACACCCGATAATGAGGGATGCGGGACGAAGTAAATTTGGATGGCAAATTCATTTATAGTTAATTTGTCAACCTCGTCCAAGTCCTAGGTAAATCACAAATTAGGTCAAAGTGCATTGAAGGAATTAAATCTTTTGTTAGGTAGGTAGGCGCCGTAGCTTAGCTGATAGTGATAGTGACCCTGCCTGGTTCGAATCCCGGCAAGGGCATTTATTTGTGTCTTTATTACAAATATTCTTATTTCTTGGGCAATGGTTGTTTTCTATGTACAAGTATATACCTATAGTATAAGAGAGATTAGTACCCACAATAAGAGCCTCAATTCTATTGAGCTTTCCGTGAGACTAGGTTGATTTGTGTAAGATTGTCCCAACCGATTATTTAGGCATACCTATACATAAAAATATTTTAGAGTTTTCCCAACACATATGTAGGTACCATATAATATGAAAATCGAATACACACTGAGGCGATTCAATCTATAGCCGAGTAAAAGTGTCGTTAGTGCAATGTAAAACGACACTCGCAATGTTTGCTTATACCCTTTAATCTTGGATAACAACGAAGCTAAATCTCGCTGGGAGTTGAGTTTCTCCTCCAATTTCATTCCACTAGAATTGTTCTGAGGAGTAATTATTTCCATTGTTTAAAAGTATATATCTCGCTGTTTGAAACTGACAGTCTTGCTTTAGCTGACTGACTGCTTTGTAACTCAACCACGACAGGATTATGAAGTTACAATATTCAATTATATCTTTAGAAGATTTAAAAGGCTAATTTCCTGTATAGAAAAGTTTACTGTAGACAGTTTAGGAAGTCAAATTAATGGAAAAGAGTTTCAAAGTTATTTTTAGAAAAAAGTGAAATTAAATAGAAAATCACGTAGGTACCTCATATTTAAGTATTATATTTATGAACGGAACACAAGAAGTGGAGTGGACTTTTAATGTAAAAGTATGAATGTACGTTTATAACTAAGCTGATTTGTACATCCTGTACCCTACCCTACCATTAGAGGTTGATGCGTATTGAAACCACAATAGGTAGGTACCTAATAAAAAGTTAAGTTTACAAGTCTCGTTTTATTTTTATGTATAGGTACTTAAATACTACAGTCAAATTTTAAGGGTTATTATATTATGCTACGAACCCTCACAATAAGAAACCGCAATGCTTTTGGCGTATATTTTCTAAAATAACATAACACCTAAGTACTCGTACTTAGGTAATACTGATACAGGGATATATTTATTACCGAAAATAAGATAGGTCCATCAATCTGTACCTTATTTAAAAATGTATTTCAATTTTATGCATAATAAAAGTGATATTACGCGATAGTAATAATTGAATTTGTCAGCCTCCGTAGCCTAGTTGGTGGTGACCCTGCCTACGAAGCTGGAGGTTCCGGGTTCGAATCCCAGCAAGGGCATTATTTGTGTATTTATTTATCACAAATATTTGTTCCTTAGTCATGACTGTCTGTGTATTTAAGTATCTATACCTATGTATGTATCTATTACATATATCATCGCCTGGTACCCACATCACAAGCCTTAATTGAGCTTACCGTGGGACTAGGTTGATTTGTGTAAGATTTCCCGAGATATTTATATTTATTTATTTATATTTAATTAATTTTTTAGTACAAAATTAAATTATATTATACATGGATGTACGTAAAAAGTTTTTACGTACCTACTAGATAGTACTAGACTAGGTAAAGAAAACCAACTGGAGCGCACAGTAAAGAGATTCAGCATCGTAAATAGTTTACTCGGAATCACAACTCACTACAGTGACTACGAGTACACTCCTACCTATCCGATTTGAAAAGGTAAAAAAGAAAAGGAGCCAATATTGTTTTGTCACTCCTGCTGAAAGCATTGACGTGATGGAACCCGGTTATATAGTTTGACACGGGTCAGCTTTACTATCGTTTTCAATTCATCATAGCCCACCTTAGTTTCCGGGCTTTCCGGTCGTCTGTGAGGATTATTGTTCAGGCCAAAATTCTGGAACAAAAGCGGTTAAACGAAACACGTGCGTGGCTTACAATGTGCTACGGGCGCAGACTGTCTAAGAGACTCCGCATGATAAAAAAAATGTTGAGGAACGCGGTCGCTACGCATAAAAGGCACTTTTATAAACGTACATTCAACCAAGCCCAAGTATTTGGAACCATATATATAGTTAGAGAATTCTTACGATTCGATTAATAACTACGAACAAATAAAACATGGAAGCCGCACGCCATATTAAATTGCCTTTCAAAAACGGCGCTGAAGTTTAGTTGACAAGTGTCACCCCCTCTTCAATGCATCACGGCAATGAATTTCAATGTCAACCTATAAAAACTTAACCCGCCATTAAAAAATAGTTGTGATTGGTCCATCAAAGTTGTGATTGGCTATATTCTATAAACATTTGTCAAAGATGTTGCGCCGAAATGTGCGCGGTGTTAAGAAAAGCGCTATGTCCTGTGGCCTATTTCACCATAATTACAATTGTGACAATTGTAAAATATCACTGTTACTGACGTCACAGGCCTCCGTAGGCTACGGCTACCCCTTACTGTCGGACGGTCCATGTGCTTGTTTGCCACCAACATAAAATTATTACTAATAACGTTATCATATCGTTAATAAACTACTTTTTATTTTCCGAAACCCATGACAATTGTCGCAAGGTTTAGTACAATTTTCATTAATTCTTGACATGAGGTTCGGCTTATGTCGGAATTTCGCTACAATTGTCGTGATTTTTGTGACAATTGTATTTTGCTTCGCATAAAAGTAGCTATTTACCTACTGCTGATTTATTAAAGTTCCTGCACTAATTTTTATGCTGGTGGCAAACAAACGCACGGCCCTGACGATGGTAAGCGGTAACTGTAGCCTATAGACGCTCCCTATTGGAGAAACCGTAGATTTACAATTGTAGGACTTGTCAATGTTGTGAAATTGGGGCCTGCCCATCTTGGCACAATTGAACAACTGTTTTTGGGGGCATTTTTGAGCTGGCGTTAAACGTCCATGTTATACTCGTACCTATATGGTCGCAGATTAATAAGATATTGCTGGTGACGAAAGGGCTGCTGGCCATTATTTTGCACAAAGAATAAGTATAGTTCTTTATTTAGCGCGGAAATAGGCTCAGCCTTCCGGGCACCGGGCCCATTGTCATTGATTAAGGAACATTTTTTATATTTGATTAAGGAAGTACAGATTTTTTCTGTTTTTATCGTAGTTATACAGAAAAGAATGTTAATGATCGTACATGATTTTTACAATAATTGATATCGTCATTTTGACAGTACAGGTTGTACCGAAAGAAAACTGTACATTTTTTTATCGGTACACCCTTAAATTATATTCCAAGTGGCCTACGATTCGAATTGGTAGATTGTAAATACGAATTAATTGTATGAGACGATTGGTATACATAAATGAATACGTAAATGAATTATGTATATAATACGAATGGCATTACAACTTCTTTCTTGGTACTTATTTAACAGAATCGATATTATTTTGTACATGCCTTAGTATCAGACATGCCTTTTTGTTGTTGTAAAAAAGGCTAACCACGAAAATTTTTTTGATCCTATATTATATAAGCAAGCTTTTGATCCTGAAAAGAAACAGGATGGCTTGACATAAAAAAAAAAGTTTATCTAAAATTACCATTTTCTCGCACCCTGTATGTTTTTTCCTGAATCTGTAAACGCCAATCTTCATTACTTAAAATCGAGGGAAGGTTCTCTAAGACCATTTTTGCGTAGCTACTCTGGATCTGGTAGCTGCCCTCATTAACTCAAAATAATTTCCACCCTGTAGTGTGTAAGTAATCTGTGTTTCCAGGTAACAGTGCTGTTTCCTGGAGAGTTAATTAAATCTGATGTAAAAGTGAAACTCAGTTTAATTTTGTGAAACAATAATAAAAGTAGGAACTATTATTAGGTATACAAAAAATATGCTTAAAACATACATAACATAAAGAGAGTCTTTGGCAACAGCTACATAGTAGGTAGTGTAGGTACTAGTAAAATGAAGTACAATTTCTAAATTATCAAGTATTGTATACAACGTTACTGTATTTTAACGTTACGTGAATTATTTTTTTACAATACTTTAAGTTTAATCAATATTACGTCCCCACGAAGCTACGGCACAATAAATATACGCAATAATCAATCATGTTGCCAGCACTCTCTATCAGTCATCATTTTCAGTCGATGACAGTCTACGTAATTCTAATTTCGGCCGTATATAAAAGTTCGTTTAACTAGGCGTTTATCTTACACACAAGTCGAATTCTTGCAGAAGGATTTTGCAACCGATGACAATAGTCCATCTCATTTATTCGCATTTTAGTTACATCTCTACGTACGTATCTCATGACAGACAGTATTTTGCCAGAAACACACTGCAGAATAGTCTGAAGTTGAGAGTCACTTTTTAAGTTGATATAGCTCTGTTTCAAAAAGTACGCCAGGCGTGTCATAAACGTTTTTTCGGGTTATAATTTAAAATAATTCGGAAAGATCATAATTGCTCGAGCGAGTATGTACCTATAAAACTACAGCTTTTTTAGCAAGAATTAAAATCTTCCTTTTCGGTAAGCTTCATTGAGAGTGACAGGAATTTTATGAAATTTATTCAGAGCATCACTTTGGCGGTAAGTAAGTGACTATTTTACGACGCGACCTACGGGCGATGAATGGAAGAATAGGTTCCTTAGGTTTATTATGTAGGTAATTTATGTATAATGTGCATTTCGATTTTAATAATATTTTATATATTTTGTGGAACAACACAAATAGTTTTACTAAGTGGATATGCTTGGTGTTGTATTTTTAGGGTTCCGTAGCCAAAATGGCAAAAACGGAACCCTTATAGTTTCGCCATGTCCGTCTGTCCGTCCGTCCGTCTGTCCGCAGCATAGCTCAGTGGCCGTTAATACTAGAAATCTGCAATTTGGTACAGATATACATATTAATCATGCCAACAAAGTGGTACAATAAAAACTAGATAACTATTTTTTTCGGGTACCCCCCCAAATGGTGCAGTGGGAATGTTTTTATTTATTTACTGTAATCCTATAGTGTGGGTTATCATTGAATAGGTATCTTTAAAAGAACAAGGGTCTTAAAATAAACTTTTTTTCTAAAGTAAATATTTTCGGAGATAATCGCTCCAGAAAAAAAAAATTGTGCCCCCCCCCTCTAACTTTTGATCCGTAGGTTCAAAAATAATGAAAAAAAATCAAGAATAGTGGGCTTATAGAATACTTTAAAATAAAACTATTTCAAACATAATAGGCCTAGCCATTTTTGAATAACTGCGGAACCCTACAATGAGCATGGCTCGACATGCTCTTGGCCAGTTTTTTTAATAATATTAGTCATACTCTGTCCAAAAACCGTGGCAGTAAATTTAGGAGGTTTCTTCAAATTTAGGAATCTAAGGAAGTTTTCCAACACGCACTGACATTTTTAAGTTTCCCGCCTTTTTATAACATAGTTTTAAATTGTTCCTACTCTCAAGAGTAAAAGTTTGGGTACAATCTACTGCTCATTGCCATTACCATTTTCAGCGGAACAAGGACCATTTGTTTACATTTTACCTATATTTTTAGATATCCGTTTTCAGCCTCGCACCTCCAATAAAATCAACTTAATTCAATTACGTTTTGCGCCCGACTACGCATTAATAAAAAATGGCGTCGGCGACATTCTTCTTGAAAATTTTGCTGCTCACATAAAATGTTTATAACTTTAACTTATGAGAAAAAATATTGCGGCTATTTCAACTCGGAGTCCGCCCTTAATTTTAATAGCCCGCATTCCTGACTTTGTGTAAGTTATGAAGAAGGTAGCCTTGGAAATTAACACAGTAGAACATTATTGTTCAAATGTAATGTTCTAACCTAAAATTTCTATAATATTTATTTATTAAAGAAATGGGTGGGCACTTGTACTTACCCTAGTCAATTAGGTCTGTATTTACATTGGTTTAAGGATAATGATTAGTTTACAATTCAATATCAGCAAAATGTACCTATTGAAACTCTCAAATTGCGTACCTATAGGTAACCATTATTTATATAATACCTACTTTCAAATAATCCCAGAAAATTTAAATTAACTCTTGTTTAAATAACCTTATTATATAACGCCACATTCTCGCATCGATCTTTCCCTTCAGTATTATTATATCTAAGTGTTATGGTAGTCTCGTGTTTATCATTTGTCATTACTTTCTGACAAGTATTGGATTTGAAAGTGCGAAAATGATGCGTATGCGTAGTGCGATAACCGGTAAAAAAGGACTATCATAAGATGAAGTAAAAGATCAAATAAATTTATCGACAATACGCTTTCTCGTCCGCTTTCTGAACATCTTTAAACTAAGTAGTAACACTGACTTCAAAATCGAAATACCTTACAATGTATTTCAGGACCGGTCCTCGTATAGTTTTGAATTTTTTAATTGTATATTTGTGTTTGGAAATATATCCTGGTTTATTCAATTACCTTTGTTTTTGTTTCAGACAGACTTACCAACCGAAAATGTGCTGTAAAAAAGGTTAAACTAGTGCCAAATAGTGATTTCTAATGAATATTAGCACGCTAGCAAATGAGTGATACGCTCGTGTAGTGAAGTGACTAGTGATGAGTTTCCTGACGTCACTGGGCCAGTATGTGGCAGGCGTGGCGGACAGCGTGGCAGGATTGGCACTGTCGCCACGCCGCGCTCCGCCCGCGCGCCATCGCTCCGCCGAAGAGACGGCGCAGCCGCCGCCGCAGCCGTCTACTGCCACCATGAGGGGTAAGTCACTAGTGATGCGGTTTCTGACGTCACTGAGGACAGAGTGACAGAATTGGCACTATCGCCACGCCACGCGCCGCTCGCGCGCCATCGCTCCGCCGAGGAGACGGCGCAACCGCCGCCGCAGAGGACAGAGTGACAGAATTGGCACTGTCGCCACGCCGCGCGCCGCCCGCGCGCCATCGCTCCGCCGAGGAGACGGCGCAACCGCCGCCGCAGCCGTCTACTGCCACCATGAGGGGTGAGTCACTAGTGCTGAGTTTTCTGACGTCACTGGGCCAGTATGTGGCAAGCGTGGAAGACAGCGTAGCAAGATTGGCACTGTCGTCACGCCGCCCGCCGCTCGCGCGCCATCGCTCCGCCGAGGAGATGGCGCAACCGCCGCTGCAGCCTTCTACTGCCACCATGAGGCATGATTGAGTGATTAGTGATCCACAGTGCCCTAAGTTCAAGCCACGAGTATGTGTAGATAGTCCGCTTCCTGACATGTCTTGATCCGAATATCCCTTATGTGGTTAACGAACAATACCACTTATTAAATTGAGATATACTGATGGTATCCAGAACAAAAATGATTCAACTCTGCGCAGTAATATTTTACATTTCATGAAACTAAACTACTTTTCTCATTTTGTGCCTGTATATCTCAGAATAAAATTAAATTGAATTATAGGATTAAAACTATAAATTTTATAAATACTTACTAGAGTGGTTTATTTTTAAAAACACGCAACCTTACATATGCGTACATACAACCTTTTTGTAAAATATAATTATTGTGAACAGTTCAGGTGATATCCTTACCTTGTTAAGAGAGTCCCTCGAGTCATCACTATGCCGTGGCATGGCAGAGTTTCCACATTCTCCCGGGTGAGTCAGGTTTCTGACAATAAATGAACGTATTCATGAGTCCCAGTCTGAAAAGGATAAATATTTTTTTGTATTGAGTAAGTCGGTGCTGTCTCCGATGGTCAATAAACTATCGGAGGTGACGCATTTTGAATTTGAATTGGTACCTATTGAGGACTGAGGACTGTCAACCGTGACTGTTTTAATTTATTTTCTTTTTGTTCAAATGTCGTCTTTCGAAGTAGGTATTTATTTTTCATCTGTATAATGTTTTACGTAAGTATATATTTAAGAACATGCATATAGCTATAATAGGCTACTTAATAAAAACCTTAAACGGCGTGAGAAACATGAAAAGCTCGCTCTTCAAATCTTACCGCGCGTGAATATGTTTGACGGTGCCTTCCCCGTATTACTTATATGAGGGTATTCAAACGTCTCCAGCAAACATATAGGCATATTTATAATGTGAGCAGGATAGAAATATATAAGTAATAAACATAAAACATAGTGGCTATGTGTTCTGGGCACCACCTCAAAACTTCATAGTCAAGACCTCAAATTCTCTTTTGTGGATGAACTAAATAAGTATAGGTACAAAGGAATAATAAATACAGAATAATAAAACAAATCGCACGAGATGTTTCATCGAAGATTAATTTTACATCATGCCATGAACGCCTATTTTTCCACCGCACGATTCGCCATCGTGTCAGTGCCGCTAATATTCATATTATTTTACTGAATGACAGCTTTGCGGCTTACGAGGAACAATCTTCCGCGGACGATTCAGATGGGGAATGAGTTTCCTGCCAAGGTTTTCCCAAGAGACTACCTACTGTATGTATTTGTAGTTCTCCAATAAAAGAGCATATGCTTTCATTAGATAGGAACCTATACCTTCTATCGCTTACCTGCAGGCCACAGTATGCATATTTTCCACCGCCGTGGTACAAATTAAAATTTTAAGTGAAATATTCCAATTCGTCACTTACCGTGCAGAGTTTGTGTGTATATTTATACGCGTCATCTGTATAAGCATTCTCATAGTAGGTAAGCGACAAAATGCAACTTTTTACCAAAAAGGCTCATTGTGGTTTTATGAATTTTATGATTTAGAGATTGCTACAAAAGTCAGCAAACAAAATTTCTAAGCGGTCGGTTATCGCTGATTATGTCTAGATATAATCTAAGTGTTTTGTTTGCGAAGTCACAAATGACACAATGACGAAGCTTGTGAAACTTTACTTAGGTACATAAAGATGACTCGAAAGGGACTATTCATTTCGACTTGACTTGCCCTACTCAACTTGACAGTTTGAATTAGGTATGTCCAAGGGATAAAGTTATTCTCGGGTGTTAATTGTGTGATTATCATACAATGCTCAAATGGGGGGCTCGGGCATGCATGACGCGATCAGTGGGTGGACGTATACAATTTGTTTTACTTCACATCATCAGCCTATGATAGTCCACTGCTGGACATAGGCCTCTCCTATTATCTATGTCTATAGCAGCATTAGGAGGTAAATACCCATAATCGTCACGCTGGGCAAGCGGATTGGCGATCGCAGTAATGCGTCCACTATATGATGACGCTGCTGCCCATCATCATTTTTTATCAAAGAATGTTAAGTGACACTTCAATCCCTTAGTCGACTCTTACGACACCCGCGGGAGGAGTCGGGGTGGTGAAAAATGTATTCTTACTGCCGTCACCACACGGCATACTTATTTTACTTATTAAAAAAATATATAACAACAAATGTTGAAAACTTAAAAAAATAACAATAAAAGAACCAACGCAGCTTGTTACAAAAGGGCTACAACTCAACAATCTCAACATGAAGCTGGCAATGCAAGCGCTGTTTTTGTTCTTCGGTTCGTTATTACCTCGAAAAGAGGAATCCTAAATAGGTATAGATCATATTTTCGTAGATATTACCAAAAAAATATATCAGAAGAGTTTTAATTTATTTGTAGATGTAATTATTCATGGCGTCCCAGTGCACAAAAATTGTTTGTTCAAATTGCGAAACGTCTGGTGGACGTAAATAAAGACCGAAGAGCTGGCGTCTTCTTCGCACAACGCATCAGTATTACAATACAGCGAGGAAATGCCGCCAACATCATGGTACAATCTTAGATACCTATAGGTTAGGTTAGTTAGATACTTATAGGCCTATAGGTTAGGTTCATATGAAAATACACGGTGCCTAGCGAGGACACCACATAATTTTAACTATGCATTGACATCAAAATAAACAAAAAATATTATGAGACCAAATGTTAAATTCCACAAAAAATTTTTTTTTTTTCGATTTTTTTTTAGACTTTTTCAATACTTTTTAACATTTCCAATACTTTTTATCATAACAACAATTTGTTAAAACTAATTTTTTAAATGTTTTTTTTTAGGGACTGGTTTTTTCGTCAAGTATATTCTTATTTTTTGATTGTCAGGCAAAAGATGTGGTAATATTAGAACACATTGTGGCAGCATTGTAATCAAAAAGAAGTTTTATGACGAGTTACGTCGAAAAACTTTTTCCGAAAAAAGGTTAATTATCTTTGGAACCAAGCCGAATCCAGGAAATTTTATGTAACATTAAATACTCTAAATATGCTCAGGAATTCAGCATTAAAATTATGTGAGTTCCTCGCGAGGCACCGTGTATACAGTGTGTGTCTTTCATAACGACATTGCTTTTAAGGGATGAAAGTACAAGTCTTAATGAACTGAAATTAGCATATTTAGTTAAAGTATTTACAAAAAAAAAATCCTACAAATTAAATCGGCACGCAATGTATCAGTAATGACTAATAAATTAAACCTAACAATTGACATTATGATTTCATTGAAATCTCGCTCTTAGTGACATCATGACAATTACAATTAATTACCTATTTACATCCTACATGTCGGTGACACTTTTCGATGACAAGTCCGTCAAAAATCATGACCGTTGTTCATAAGAAAAGGACTTAACAGCCCAGGGTGCCTAGCCAAGTTGCCAATCGCTATCGCTCAGTAGCGTAGTTTAGTTTTACGTCTTTGTCATTCTTTCTTATAAGTGCGACAGAGACGATTAAGCGCTAGGTAATTTTGTGTTAACTAAGAAGGCGGAATCAGATAATCGTTTTGTTTATGTACCGATTGAAACACTTCACATTGATTGAGTTGAAGTGTCAAGATTACATCAAGTTTGTTGATCAACAGACTTTCCTAATAAATTTAATGAAAATGTTTGAACTAGGTAATGTGATTTCTAAGAAGTGATAATGTATGTGCAGTGATTTTTGATATCAGTCTAGTTCAGTGAATAATACGATTCAAAATGTGCTGTGGCTAAGACAGTAAGACACAGAATTGTTGATGTTTTGTTGTGCTAGTGTAGTGAAAATCTCGCATGTTTTAAATTGTAGTGTTTTCTAGTAATGGATAATTCAGTAAATAAGTTAACGTCGGCAACAGTTCACAGTTACTTTAATGATTTGATCGAATTAAAATGGAAACGAAACTAGCTTTTCCTCTCAGAAACGTCAAATAAATGTTTGCATTACATTGCTGCTCGAGATTTAAAAAAAAAATAATTACTCTTAAATAATAAAGGCAATCGTTATATTCTTTTAATAAAATGGTTAACAACACTTTAATCTATCGTTACTTAAACGCAATGTCGCTATGAAAGACACACACTGTATGTAATAGGTATTAGTTAATTGTACAGATTTGCAAATGAAAAACCAATCAAAAAACGTGTGTGGATAAATCTACAAGAATACTATGATAATGTCATGGTACATAACCTTAATTTTCTACCGTAAAGTACGTCGATACTAATTTTCTTGCTATCTCTACGCCCCTATTATGCGATATATCGTGATTACGAATATAAGCAGCAGTGAGTTTCGAAAGTTCAATTACATTTAAATTGATATAAATGGGAATGTGGTAATACCCACATTTGAATAATTCTATGCAGCCTAATGATACGTTTATCTTCGTAGACATATATATGATTGGCTGTGTGGGCTTACTCACTATCTGTCTGTTTCTCTAAATTTTATTCTTTGAATGTATTAAACTAGTGATAGGTTTTATGCGTTGGTTCAGAGATTTTACCCTACCTAAAGTTGTCAGGAATAAATTGCTATTTAGTTTAGTCATTCTGTCGTTCAGTTCTGCTGAGATTGTGCAAAGAGTTTTTGAGGTGTGCAAATTGTTGTTTATTGGTGCTAGTGATCGGATCTAGGATGAAATTTGTATTGTGGGGTGAACTACGTCAAACTTTATGATTATCGTGGACGTGTCTCGGAATTTTCCGGGATTTTGGGAAATGGCTATTGCAAATAATAAGTGTATGGAGGGTTAAAATAAATAAAAAATATTAAAATGTTCGCCGTAAGAAGTATGCTAATTAAACATTATGCTTAGCACATGTTTGGTATGTCAATATGTCGCCCCGAGATAGATTTTCCATCTTTTACTAACTACATGAATAAAAGAGGGATGGATAGTCTATCTCGCGGCGACATATTATCGCACTAATCTTGTGCTAAGCCTACGTGTGTATAATTTTGACAAAAAATTTAAAACAAAAAGTTTTCATTGTTGCGCCTTCTTATAAAACTTGTTCATCAAATATCCATATATATTATGATTGAATATTACAATATGTATCTCCAAGTCTCCTTTATCAAGCTTTTGACACTGATATGCCTAACCTACACACAGGTTTTCCCCGAGTGGTGCCAACAGAGGGCGCCTCGGCGCTGAGCACGAGGCGGCGAACTCTGGATTGCCTCGCCCCAGCTGCGCCGGTGCGCCGAGGCGGTTCGCTCCGGGTGCCTCGCCAGCCTCCGCCGCCCGAGAAACCCACCATGGCCTTCTGCAAGAGAAGGCTGTCGTGGCCTGAAGTAGATAGCTCTGTGAACTCCGGGTAAGTCCTTTCTGGGGTATTTACACCCTATTGTTATTATTGTAGATAGGGGCTAGACAATTTGCCGCATAGGAAGTTCCAGATTCTTTGGGCTGTAATATTCTGTACCTCGTGAGGTTGAAGTACCTGCCTACCTAGGTGAATACTTCTTTTGTACATTAGTGGTCCGCAGGAGCAGAGGATGTGCATAGCAGTTTCCTCTGATTCCTGGCAGAACCTGCATGTCGGTTCTTGTTTCTTACCCATTAGAAACGTATGTTTGTTCAACTTGCAGTGTCCAGTTAGAGTTCTGACTACTGCACAAACTTTTTGTCTTTTGAGCCCAAGTAGCTCTTTAGTTTATTTACACCCTAGGTGGTACCTGGCTGGATGCTCAGCCAAGTTGCCAATCGCTAACGCTCAGTAGCGTATCGCAGTTTTCCCTCTGTCACTCTTTCATATTAGTGCGACAAAGACAGTTAGCGGTCTTTCGTTTAGGATTGACGGTTAAGTGTTAGCGATTGGCAACTTGGCTAAGCATGGTGGGCAGACAGCCAGTCCCGTCGGTGCAGCGAAGCAGTTCACTGGGGCGGTGGCGATGGTCTCTCGCCAGCCGCAGCCGCCACCGCCCGAGTAACCGACCATAGCTTTCTGCGAGAGAAGGCCTATCGTGACCTGAAGTAGATATCTCTGTGAATTCCGAGCAAGTTATTTTCGGGGTTCTCCCCAAGTTCCACCCCAGACAAAATTTGAAACCAAAAATATATTTGGGGGAATATTTATTTTGTTGTCGTTTTTTAAATTTTCCAAATTTGGACTTTTTTACATTTTTTCTACTCAGAATCACGAGCTTTTTCGATCCTGATAGAAATAAAAAAGTTTCCCACTTTTTTCAACCGTAACTCAGTGGAAGACAAAAAAATGTGTGGAATTTCCGGGACATTTTTTCGAAAGAGCTCGCGAACGTGAGAAGAAAAAAAATTAAAAAATCTAAACTTATAAAATTTGAAAAAACTACAACAAAATAAAAATCCGTCCATTTTCGTAAGTTTAGTAACGTTACCACTCTTACTCTGTGGCACTCGCAGGGCCGATAAATTTATTTTAGGACGTTTACTGCAAAACAAAGATTATCAAGATAAATAACGGTATCGGAAAGTCGAAGAGCCAAAGGATATTAACGTGTTCCGAGGGAAGGGAATTGCAAATCAGCCGCAAGTCCTTGCGACCGTGCCGTAGATTATTTACCGCTAGCAGATATACGTATTCCCGTTGCCATTGAGGTTTCGGTATCTAGGATTTTTTGTGTAATTTAGTTCCAGTTTTTGCAGTATCTATTAGTAGTATACGTATTTACCCTAGAACGTCAACACTTCTGAAACTTCTAAAAACCTCTTAAGTAGTCCCAAAATGTCACAACTGCAAATAAAGTTATTTTCCTAACTAGTGCGGAAAAGTAAACTTTGCTCACGCTTCGCGTGCGTTAATTTCTCTTTTTTAAGCACTTGTTATGAATAAAGTCGTTCGATACACGTGTAAAAACTACTTTTTAACTCGGGTGATTGTTGCCCTCGTTTCACTTGGGCTCCAACTTTCACCCTAGTCGAAAAAAATTTTTTTGCACTTGCATCGTGCAAATGTACTATTTTGACCACATTTCAGAGGAATTGCATAACGTTTTGCCATGTTTTTCCACGGGGACGTCTAAAATTATGTTTCTGTTTTAGTTAACTTCACCGTAATGAATAAATACTGAAGATTATAAGTAGTCAGCAGCCGCGGCGTTGCTATTATTAGTGCTGCCTACAGCTAAGAACGCCGTTGTATTTGAGAGAGATCGGGACGGCATGAGAGACAGTTAATTAATAATTTGTGTATACATTTTTTGGTATTTTTGTTGTAGTGTCTAACTCAAATGGCCAAAATGGAAGACCAGCGCTGGCTCTGCTGGCAAAATGCTGAGTTTTGGCTATTTCGAGACAAAATTTCGTATTTAATGTTTTGTTTTGTTTCTATGTGTCTCGAATAAACGTTTTTTCTTTCTCTTTTTTCTTTCTTTCTTAATGTTTTTTTTTTAAGCTATCATGGTCATTCACATTATTAGTAAGACTTAAAATGGGATGTTTACCATGTAAATTCAAGTGATTGAGCATTCCATATTTCGGCACTGTTGCAAATGTATACTATATAGTTCGGGAAATATTATTTGACCGACTCTTATCTCACTTACGACTTTTGTTTTGCGTCATTAACAATAGAAAAGTGCTCGACTGCTGATTGTCTAGTAAACTAGTGTTAACGCAAAACAAAAGGTCATAAGTAAGATAACAGTCGTTCAAATAATATCTCTCGAACTATAATAGTTAGTACTGTGTTCCGGTTTGGGGGTAAAATAGCCGGTGTAATTACTGACATAGAGACAATCCATCTAAGTCCTCAGGGTAGGCAGCGCATAGGCAATTTTTGATCACTATGTCCATGGGCTGAGAGCTCAGTTGTCTACCTTCGTCACATAAAAAATGCCATCTTCACGAAAAGATATTAAAAGCAAAGCGTCTTGCTGATCTATTTAAGAATAATATCAAAATATTCATATTTAAGATTGAAAAAAACTGTCATTTTAATGTAGCATATCTCATCAGGATATTTATTCTGTGCCATAGGCCCGGGACTTTGTATCAAGGCCGCTCAACTTGAGCTACTACCAGCGTTAAATATACCCCCGCACCCGCAACCACGTAGTCTCCTTGAGCACAGATTTACTTCAAGTGTAGTGTACAATCTCCATTTAATCTGGCTTAATTAACCAAAAGTCGCTCGTATCACGTTTTGTCATTTAGGTAAGGATATATCACATCGTTGTTTTGCCTATTACGCCACTAGCAATCTCGGCGTGCCGGCTTGGTTTAAATTAACTTTATTTAATTCAGACCCACCTAAGCATTTGGTAATGGGCATCAATAAACAAAGCGGGTGAAATAGCAGGCGGTCTCCCGTCTGCGTAGATGGGTCGATTTATCAACGGGGTTTCATTTGGCCGAATAGAATATTTGATTAAAGTCATGCCCGGCTGAAACTTTCATTTCGTTTTGCATTCTGCGTTGCGTTACCTTAGAGCTTCTCGTGTTGATGAAATAATTGTTTGTCTTAAAAGACGAGTATTGCCGAAATTCTATTGTCAATTTAAGAATATTAGGTCGTCCCTCCTGAACTCGCGATGTCCTGTAAACAAATTTGTCTTTTTTATTAGGATAAATAGGGAAACCTTATAGTTTTGTCGTGTCCGTCTGTCCATATGTCTGTCGGCAGCATAGCTTAGTGGGCGTTAGTACTAGAAATCTGCAATTTGGTACAGGTATACATATTAATCACGCCGACTATGTGGAAGAATAAAAAATAGAAAAAAATCTCGTACCTACCTCCCCTACTCGTGAAGAGGGGATGATTTTACTATATTGCGGTAATCCTGTAGTGTGGGGTATTATTGAATAGGTCTCTGAAAAAGAATAAGGGTCTCAAAAGAAAGTTTTTCGCCAGGTTTGAAATCAATTTAGTAGGTACGGTTAACAATTAAAAAAAATCAAGCTCTGTTTATAATGATGAAAATAAAATTCGGTTTAAAACGTGAATTTGTTTACTGGTTGTTTTTAGTATATTTTTATTTTTGTTCGTTTTATAGAAAGATATAAAAATCTCTAGATGTGTAATTTTTTCTTGTAAAGTATCTGGTGGTTAAAAAGTTATCGCTGATTTGATACAGTATAAAAGGTGGTCTAAAGACAGAAAAATAGATTTTGATATCGGATAGCTATCAGTTTTATAAGTATAAAATATCCAATTTAATTATAAACTCTCATAATTACAAAGCAACATTTCAAGCGTATCTCGTATATTGTCGCGAAGTGTCAAAGACTGACTAAATGAAATTCGCGGAAACACCGTGACTGTATAAAACACCGCTGTCACTGTCGAAGAAGTGGTTGTGTGACTCTGCACACTGTGGGTGCTTTTGTCTAACGATAAAAGGAGTGGCGTACAATACAAACGAAGACATGATATTGCGACTTATTTGAACGATGGGGAGTGAATACGATGATGATGCGATCTTGTGGGTTCTATGTACTGCGGCCTTAGGTCCTAGATTTTATTCGAAATATCTATATATGCTCCATTTCAAATACCATGGCCCGATGCCACTGTAAAGTTTTATGTCGCATCGGGCCATGGTATTTGAAATGGAGTATACTCGTATATGCCAAGGCAGACAACTATGAATGGTTGATCATTATCTACTATTTCCACATAAGCGAAGATTTCTCCACTGTAACGCTGAAACACTGAAATAAATCAGTAGTCGTACTATGAGCTCCCACCGCGTTATTAACGCAGACGTACTTTCTATTCATTCCGCTCGTACCTACTAGTAATTACTGTGTGCGACTTGCATACCTACTAATTATATATTATAAGTACCTACTACCTACATCCCAGTTTCATCTCGTTGTAATTATAATAATGATACGGGGACCCATCTAGTCGGCGGCAAGTCACCGTCTGCCTCGATAGCAAAGAGAAATCATTGTTATGGCAGGTGTCCGGACCTCTTTTCTATAGTTCCATCTCTGATCCATCCATCATCATAGCCCACTAGCCTTTTCCATTAGTCCTAAATAGTCTCTATACGCCTGCTGGTACCTCTGTGTGTTGGATCTATATCCCCGCGCAAGCCTATGAAAAAACCGGGATTTGTGAGCGCGTGATTATCAAAGATGATATTTGAGTCTTCTAGCACCCGTAACGCATTAGTAAGTACATAAATCAATTTAGGTCACAAATTTAGGTACTGCTTCTCTCCTTCATTCAATAAATATAGGTAGGTATTATTTTGCACTTGAGTGTATGTCTGTTCACTACATTGACAGCGTGTAAACGGCTAATATACACACTTCGTAGCTCTAGAGGTGTTCGGTCGCTTCCTCCACGGGACAGGGTGATTGCCTCATCGTGTAGTCCTAATAGGAGCAATTAAGGATTCAGAGCCCCATCTCCTGCACAAGGGAAATTCAATTTGTTATGGCCTTAATACAGTTTGCTTATTTACTCACGTTGATAACATTGAATAAACCTGGAGGTTGAAATTTAACTAACCTACTGACCGCCCGTTTTAGCTCTGAATCTAATTGTAAAACGATTTCAAGAGATTTCGCTTGGCACGATAAGTATCAAGGGTACGCAGATATTTAGAAGCTTTAGTGAGAGCGTATGCCGTTCAATTGTGAACTTAATACACAGCAGCGCGAAGTAGTATATAGCGCGTATGTTGTACCGAATTGGTTTCAGAGTTTTGTCGATACTTGTACTCGACATATGCGAAGACATGGCTGTAATTTCACGAATCCAGTGCGTACCTCTCTTACATGTTCGAATATGTGCAATATGGTTCGTTTAGCGTTTCGTATTTTTCTTGTACTGATTCGTCCAAAGTGATAACAAAGTGATAAGGAATTCTTGATGATGGGTCATGACATGAACTTTATTAGCCACCTCTTTATTGCTACAGGATTGGTTAATATTTTAGTTGGCAATATTTTCGTTCATGAAATCTATGAGTACTTAAATAAATAAGTAGGTATTCTAACCATCCATTTGAACTAACCAACTTATGTTACCGAACACTATTCGCAGATTTCCGTTCTTAGAAACAAGTTCAAGTGCCTATTGAATTCTCCATTATTATGCGTGGCTAATGTGTCAGCCTCCGTCCGAAACAACGTCCGTCAACTACACAGGTAGCTAAGACTTTGAAACACACAAAAGTGTCCAATCAATCGCATGTCGACTGGGTAGGGATAGGCAAGGTTCACTCGGTGATCGGGTCCGAATCCGAAGGATCGCACCTCTAAATACTGCTTTTTAAATATGAATTTGAGTAGATATTGTAGGTATTTAATAGTTCATTACTACAGAGGCCGGGACGAAAGGGGTTGTCGGCCGAAGACATATATTATATACTGCCGAGCGAAGCGAGGCCGGATAGGTCTGAGGCAGGCAACCCCATTTATCCGGCTGAGGTATGTATAGTGCTTTTCTCATTGTAATTCAATTTATTGTATTCATATAATAAATGTTTACTTAAGTCAAGGACTTGCATGATTACGCACAACAACTTACTGGCTAATATATAGGTCATCAAGTGACCTGTTGCTCTGTTCCGTGTAGCGACCCTCATGGCACCCACCTCCTTCCTCTCTTAGCGTAAGTACCCTCCATAGTAAGCGCAGACAGTATTAATAAACTAGGGATTATGTTGATTACGGAGAAATACATTGTGGTTAATCTGTCAATACTGCGTATTCTCAAATAACACGGAATGGTGAAGCGGCCAAGACTACGTAGGTATATACAGTTCCATTTGTTGTCAGTTTATCATCTACCGGTTGAGAATTCGTTTGCAACTATAATGTAGTCTCGTCTAAACTGTTTATCTTTATCACAAATATTAAAATGTAATAATAATAAATAATAATAAGGTAAGACCGCAGGGCAGCTTGTGGCGAGCTGTTGGGGAGTAACGACCCCACGGACCCGAGTGCTCCCGAGAGTTGGTCAGGGTCCCCGCCTCCGGCGTGTCTTCGTCGGTCGGAGTGGAACCCCAAGGGGACCCGTAGGTCTCTCAGCTCTGGCTTGCCTTAACTGGCCGTCCAGAGAGGAGTCGTCAGAGCTATACGCTCCAGGGGTGGAAGTGTAAATTTGCATAAGTCGCGAGTTGGTGCAGCGGCTGTCAAGCCACTGCGCAGAAAGCGGTGTATACCTCTCTACACTCCTGAGCCGCCTACACCGGTGTTGCCCCTGGCTGTCTCTTGTGACGGCATTTACGGGGGCCCATCTAGTCGGCGGCAAGTCACCGCCTGCCTCGATAGCAAAGAGAAATCATTGTTATGGCAGGTGTCCGGACCTCTTTTCTATAGTTCCATCTCTGATCCATTCATCCTCCATCACCATAGCCCATTAGTCTTTTCCATTCCTTCTCAATAGTCTCTATACGCCTGCTGGGACCGGTTCACGGATATCTATTTTTGTGCCCGTGAATGGGTTGCAGCAGGTGTAAAACACAGCAAATTTCTCCAAAGGGCCTCTACGTGTTGGATATGTATCCGCGCAAGCCTATCAAAAGACCGGGATTTATAGGCCCGTGATGAAAGAGAGATACAATAATAATAATAAATTATTTATTTACGACCAACTTGGATCATTGTGTTCATATTGTGTTAGTAACATTAACTTAATTGGTAGTGTTAGTAGGCAAATTGACAATTTAGGGAGATAGGAACTAATATAAATTACAACATTATAATTAATAGTATTTTATGCAATAGTGGTATTACAAGGGTCAAAAAGTGCGAGCGGCGTGAGTTGCGATACGAGCCCGAAGGGCGAGTATCGCAATTTAAGACGTCGCGAGCATTTTTTGAACTAGTAATACAACGTTGCATACTATACTTTTTCTACGACTAAGAGGCATATCATACACAGAACTCATAAAATATCCTATATTACTGAGCGCCACACACGTATTCCAGTTGTCACCAATAAGTCATAGTTTGTATAATTAATATAACATTGATAGCTCATCCCTACCTGCATTCCCAAGAAGAGCAGGCAGAACATTAGAAATTAATGATGATTTGATGAAAAACTCATATTTTAGATAGATTTTAGGCACTGCACAAACTTTAATGCAAATCGACTCAAATCAAACCGAGCGCTATACTCAACTGGGGGCCGTCCACGAACTTCGAAATTCGCAAAAGTCGAGCATCCGTCTCCGTTACTCTAATAATAATTTTGTTCAAGTGACAGAGACAAATGATCGAAACCCAATTTCGAAGTTCGCGGCAGGACTTTCAACTACTAGCGGAAAGCGGGAAGGTTTTTTTTTAATGCAGCTGTCATTGTCTATGGATAACTTTGCTTTTAAAATCGTGCTTACTTGCCTGTGATAAAAATACTTTTACATAATATGAAATTAGTTATTGGTACAAAAATATAATATGTCAAATTAAAATAATTGAAAAAACTAATTTTCATTCTATCTTCTAAATAATTTTAATTATTGTAATAAATAATTTCGTATTAATGTTGGTAGCAGTGTAAAAACTCGAAATTGGGAACAAATCCAATATGGCGTCCATCATGGGTGTGATGTGGCAGTCTGTGGCAGATCGCAGTACGTTTTTGAGTCTGTTCGGAAAGTGACGACGTCTGGCAGCGAGAGCCGCCCATATATCTCGCGTGCCTTCTCTTTCCGAACAACGCTGCGACATTACGATACTGGCTGAGAGTGCGTTTTTGAGAAATAGACTATAGACTTTAGACAGATGTAATTATGTATATCTTTACAATAGTGTGCGTAGCTATGTAACTAGCAAAAAAAAGGTCAGGAGTAGAAAAAATTTATAACAATGTAAATCATAAAATTAAAAACATAAAATTTTACTAAAAATCAAATTGGCAAAGATAACTAAATAACCGCCCTAAATTTTTAAAGATCCATACAATTACTGCACATGATCAAATTTTTTCCATCTACTTTACCTGCAGAAGGATTTGACTTTCCGTAAAATAATAGTATTATGTCGATGTCGGCGTAAGGATAATATTTTACTGTGATGTATCAATCTATCCATGCCAATTAAGTTTCAGCTAAGGGTAACATGATGAGGGCCAGATACACAAATCGGACGGAGACGGGGGTTACACAACTTTCAGAACCCGATAGAGCTGTAGCCGATCCCAAGTAAATTGGGGCAATACAAGTTATTTTATTGTAAAATCCGAATGAATACAAGTCAATACTATTGTCGCAAATACTCAGTACATTTAGAGTATCTATCTCTGTCCCTCCTATGACACATTCATTGAAGTAACAGAGAGGAAATGCTCGACATTTACGATTTTAGATGTTCGCGGTAGGCTTACATGGACCACGATTTACTAATGAGTATCATGATGTATCAGTTCTATAGAATAACAGAACTGTCAAAAAATGATCAGAGGACCTAAACTTAATCGCATTCAAAAGATCATGGTAAACCCCTTGGTTTCAGTAAAGGGACGAACATTGCGATGTAAATATAGCCCGTGTGGGCGAAGGGCAAATAGAGCCGGAAGTATGTCCCCTAACGAGTTATGGGATTGCAATTCGAAGCATCTTCGTTATGCTGGACGTCGTTATGAGTTTATAGGTGCCTAGATGAGTGTAGTACAGAAACAGATGTAAGTAGTGCAAAGTATTTTTCCTTCGTATTTTCACGGAAATGGGTGTATTTATATTTCTGTCTCAATTAGGTCCAGTGCAATGGATACTGAAGTATCTGAAGTTCGTTGGAACAGCAATATGAATTCGGACGTTTCCGTGAAAAACCGAAGGAAAAGAATTTTGCACTACTTCGATCTGCAAAATTCTCCCTCCTATCCTAAAATCCTATATACGATGGATGTACATGTACAATGTTGGCAGCGGGGCATATTTATTGTGGGCTGACTTTCGATTATCTTCTAAATTGTATAATCTACCTACACCAGATTTATTCCACACCCTATTTTTAAGAAACTGTTGCCTAATACTATTTGGAATCCCTACCTATAGTACGTGTAGTACGTACTCGTCAATATTTTCCAGTCATCATTTCTATTTCAAAATATACATGGTATGTGTTTGCATTAGCAGGTAAACGCCCATACTCGCCACGCTGAGCGGGTTGGCGATCGTAGTAGTATGTACGCTATGATGATGCTTCTACCCATCAATCATCTTTAAAGGAATATTCATTGACACTCCAATCCCGTAGTCGACTCTTGAGACACCCACGGGAAGATTTAGGGTGACGACAAATGTATTTATACTGATGTCATCACACGGTGCAGATTACGCAGATAAGCAGTTTCAAGACGAATGATTCTGATATCGTATATTAAGTAAACAGTTACGCTTAAGGCCGAGCCACCTCGGGTGCGTGGGCAGCACGTGCAAGTGGACGTGCGCGTAGCGTGCGCGTTCGATGTTGCTTGGCCTTAAGCGTAACTGGGTGCTTAGCAAAGTTGCCAATCGCTAACGCTTAGTAGCGTATCGTAGTTTTCCCTCTCTGTCACTCTTTCATATTAGTGCGACAAAGACAGTTAGCTGCCTTTCGTTTACGATTGATGATTAAGCGTTAGCGATTGGCAACTTCTCTAAGCACCCTGATCGCTTCAAAGGTCCCGGGGCGGGAACACGCATGTACGATTATGCGACCACAGGGCGCCCGGTTATTTGCGGACCGTTATAATACGACTATATTAATGTAGGATGTTATAATGTTAATGTGGAACACTTGGGCTTTTGCCCTGGGACATTACTTATTTGTGGTCGCAGTGACATTAAAATGTTTGTTTGCAGAGTAAATAAGGAAATAAACCTTATTATCAAATATTCTAAGTATCATTCTTACATTGACGTACCGATGTAATAAGTAAGAGATTTTCATCAACGATTGATGTATCCGCAAAATTTATTTATGTAAAAAAACAAGTAGGTATATTAAAAAACAATAAGTAGGAATAATATTAACTACAAATTAAATCTTAAAAAATAATTTGATTGTCATCTAATTATTGAATTCAAACTTTCGCAAAGGTTAAACTCGCGTGTATTAATTAGTCACTACGCGCCACATGTTTCAGAGAGCCTACATCTTACGGACTCAGTGCTTCATAATGGACGAGTTTAAACGAGTTTAATTATATTTATGGTTAGACAAAACTAACAAAGAGCTAAAACCAGAACTGAACATTAATTTTTGATTTTTCGATGTCAACAAAAACACGCTCGTCAGTCATTCACGCCGAGCAAGCGAGCATTCTTAGCATACGAGTATTCGCAAAATGAAGATGAACGAAGAAAGAATGCTATCTCTGTGTTGGCAAAGTGGGGATAGAATGACCATTTGCTCGTTTTTGCTAAACCCACTTTAACACTTTGCGGTACAGGACGCCTATAGGCGTTCGCGGTGTAGGCTTAACGACGGTTAATTGAAAGTCTTGTCCATCAACGTGTTAAGCTGGGCACTTTGGCCAGATCCACACAAATATACTTTCATACAACATAGCACTAGCAACTGGACGATCAAAGCCTACTAAGTAACCCTGAGCCGCATCACGTGCTGCGGCATAAATTAAAATTTTGGGTTTTTATTCCACCGAGGTGTATTTATGCGGGTCTTGTTTTAAAAATAAACGTAAATGCCTGCAGATATTTACCTGGAAAAAATGAGAATTACCAGTCCGATGGGAACTAGGAAGATTGCAGCTTCTGCGAAAAATTTTGCGATATGATGTTATGACATCCCATGACGAATTGACCAGTATGAGTATTATTAGTATGCTTAAAACGGGTTATGTACCATGTAAATTGCAATTATTGAGCATCCGAAGTAGTCTTAACGGAGTAAGCAACATTACATTTAACGGAGGAGATGGCATTTGCAACAGGGCTGAAATATTGAGTGCTCGATAATTGCAATTTACCTGGTATCCCGTTTTAAGTCATACTTTTTAATTAATAATGCTGCGACCATATATAACATGGACGTCTAACGCCAGCTCTAAAATGCCCCCAAACACAATTGTTCAATTGTGCCAAGATGGGCAGGACATATCGCTTTTCTTAACACAGCACATATTTCGGCGCATCATCTTTGACAAATGTTTGTAGAATACAGCCAATCAAAACTTTGATGGACCAATCACAACTATTTTTAAATGGCGGTTTAAGTTTTTATAGGTTGATATTGAAATTCATTACCGTGATGCATTGAAGAGGGGCTGACATTTGTCAACAAAAATTCAGCACCGTTATTGAAAGGCAATTTAGTATGGCGTGCGGCTTCCATGTTTTATTTGTTCGTAGTAATAATGTAAATGGCCATGTTAGCTTAAAAACTTTTAAAAGCTTAACTTAATTTCTGTGGCTCTAGTGAAAAGGGGTTAAACTCGAAAAACACTACTTCACAGGAGACGCAAAAAACCGATGGAGTTAATAATTATTCGAATTTTTGTTTACTGTACTTTAACCACTAAAGTTATAAAAAAACTGAAAATACAGTTTTAATCATTAAAAAATCTTCTTCCATGTGGTTGTATTTATTTTTGTCTATTTTTGTTAGTTTAAATAAAATTACAGTTATATCCTTACCAAAATATGCTTCCAAAAGTTATAACTGAACTAATATCCTTTTTCACATATGCTACCCATACTACTAAAGGATATACTTTAACATATACCCCTTTTCACAATTATTGTAGTAGGTGAACAAGGGCATGCTACAAAATTTATTTGGACAATATATTGTTTAATAAAGGCAATATGCAAGAACATCCTAAATAAACAATACTTGTCTACAAAGTGCCTATCATTTAGTCACTACATTCAGGAGATAATCATTGGAAAACCAATTTATACCTTTTTGCACAAGTTAAATCGGGTGTGCATTTCAACATAAATTCACCTTTACCAACGGTTAATTGGATAAAAAATTGTTCCTAAGGCTGTAAAGTAAAACAATACGAAAAATAAAAAACAGACTTCCGAGGTCTAAACAATAATACTCTTCTATAATCAAAATAAAACATCCTTTTGTGGTTATTATTTTTAAAATTCAGCATTAAATGCGAAGAAAATCATCCAAGTAAATAAATAATTCACCTTTTCGACGCCAATGTCGTATATATACACAGGGTAAGTAAAGACGCGTCCAAGTGGCTGTTGTTATCGCAACTTAGGTACGTGCACTGGCATAAGGCAACGTAAATAACCTAACCTACAGTCCTACACTAACGCTACTCCTATCGCTTCTTCTTGGATTGAATGTAGGTTTCAGAGGATGAGAATCGTGAATTATTTCACAACATAATAAGTTCTCATAGAATGATCTTTCACTCGGGTTTATCAGTGATAAAACAACATGAAAGACGAGCGTTGGCAAGACAACATAAATATTATTAAATAAGCTAATCATGTCATAGATAAATATCGAAGTCACCTCATTATCAATTAGTGATGGTACATATCCAGATAGCTTAAAAACGATCATAAAACTATTGTTTAAAGAAGGTGACAAGACAAATTTTCAAAACTATCACCCAATAGCACTCTTCCCGGTATTTCCCAAAATATTTGAAAAAAATATTTATCAAACATTATACACCTTACTCGATAAGGGTCATACAGATTATTTTGTATGAGTTAGAGATCTAGTTACAAATCTTTCCTGTGAACACATGAAAGTTAAGGGATCTACCTTAATTTTCTTATTGGTCGAATACAAATCGATGGCTTCTGGGTCTCAAGAATGATGTGGTGAAAACCTAATTTGTATGTCCGAGAACCGCAAACTTTCGCAATGTCCACAGGAAAGACGCCCGTTTTCGCGAACGCTGGATGACCCACAAATATAATATTTTAAGATAAAAACAGAAAGGTTTTAGAAGAAACATCAGCATTAATATGGGTATATACGACATAATAAGAAACGTGTCAGAAAATATCGATAAAAGAATGCGCATTTTTCACAGGAATAAAAAGTAATATATTAAGCTTGATCAAATCTCACCTTAGTAATCGATCGCAATATACCAAAAACTATATTTCAAAAAACATACAGTGTCAAATGAAAATAATGAACCTCAGGGTAACGTCCTCGGCCTCCTTCTCTTCTAAACTTACATTAACGACTTTCTAAGTGCAGTTCATCATCCAATAATCAATTTATCAGGTTTGCTGACGACAGTACTTCCATTAGAAATTTTAATAATATCTCTCTAATATCTATTAACTATGAATATGACAGAAATTTGGTATTAAATGAATGATTATGAATACCTTTGCAAGAAAGTTAACAAATCATTGTATTGCGTATACTTGCAAAGATAGTCGATGAGAAGTCGAGAAGAGTCTTAAATACATACCATGGACTGGTGGCATCAATTTTATAGTTATGTTTAAACTCAGTTTTTAGATCCCAAAAAGATGCGTGCGGGCTATTATGTGATATTAGCGCGCGGGACCAGCGTACCCCAGGGAAAAATTTGCATTGGCAACGCTGGTGCGCGGGGGCATTTGGCGGGCTGCATCGGCCCCCACCGCCTCAGTTTTAGCAAGTTGTATCTTCTATCACATTAAATGTGTTCGCAATGAGTGATATCAGTCGAGTTTTACCAATGAAATTCTAAGCATGTAATAGTGAATATAGAATAATGTTGATTTATTTTTATAAAGTATAGGTATATTTTTGGTGTCAATTGGTATAATGTAAGTATGTTCATTTAACACAAGATTCTCGAAAGATATAATTTGACTTACTCCAATAGTTTTTAGTAATCATTCGTGAATAAAGATTAAAGTAAATGTATTTCTACAAGGAATGTTTTTATTCCCGGTGGAAATAGGTATAAGTGAACATTGATCTATTTGCACCGAATTTTGCGAAAGGTATAATTCGACTTATACCAATAATTTGCTACGTTATAGTCTTGTCTCACGATGTATGTCGATTTGTATCTTTTAACTTTTATAATCTTATGAAGCAAATAGGTATAAGAAAATATTAATCTTTAAATACCAATATATTGCGAGATTAACTTTACATTCACCGTTTTGTACTACATTATACCAATTTGCACAATCGTAACTTTGTCAGTTTAATACATATCTTAGATCTGATTACACCAAAAGACGCGGAATTTTTTTTTTACGAATTTTAGTGTATATAGGGGAAAAAGGTCGTATGTGCACTTTAACCCCTTTTCACTAGAGCCACAGATTTGATTACTGTGTATGCTAGCTCCAATTTCACCACGTTGACAAGTTGTAACACTTGTAAATTTACTGTTTCTGCAATCGGGGGCGTCTATAGCTACAGTTACCGCTTACCATCGGAAGGGCTGTGTGTTTGTTTGCCACCAACATAAAATGTAGGTAGTGCAGGAAATTTAATAAATCAGATCAAAATCACTATTGTTACAACTAACATGACAATTGTACCGAAACTCCGACATAAGCCGAACCTCATGTTAAGATTTCATGAAAATTTTACTAAACCTTTCTACAATTGTCACGGGGTTCGGAAAATAAAAAGTAGTTTATTAATGATGTAATCATGTTATTAGTAATAATTTTATGTTGGTGGCAAACAAGCACATGGACCGTCCGATAGTAAGAGGTAGCCGTAGCCTACGGAGGCCTGTGACGTCAGTAACAGTGATATTTTACAATTGGCACACTTGTAATTTTAGTGAAATAGGCCACTCGTCGCTAAAAATGACAAAAGCGTGTGGCGTAGGTATTGGCAAATACCTAGATACGGTGGCAATACTGGCAACATCAGGGTGCTTAGACAAGTTGCCAATCGCTAACGCTTAATCGTCAATCGTAAACGAAAGGCAGCTAACTGTCTTTGTCGCACTAATATGAAAGAGTGACAGAGAGGGAAAACTACGATACGCTACTAAGCTAAGCATCCAGTACCTACCTAACTTTCTGTTCAGTAAGGATTTTGTAACCTTTCCCAGGGGTGATACAAGATAGGGTAGCAACAAGAGAACCGACTAGTCTGTACATTACCGAACTTTCATTGGCTGAGAATCCGTTCGTATTGATTGCCACATCCGGGTGTGCTTATCTGAGAAATAGCTATAACGGAGCCCCAAAATAAACATAAAAGCAGTAGACTAAACACCGAAGCAGTCAATGAAAATTCAATCAAAATAAATACATTTAAGGAACGAATGTTCCTAAATAAATATAGGTATGTACCAATACCAAGTTAACTTTCATAAATTTTTTTGCCTTTATGTTATACGACAGATGTGGCTTGCTTTTCTTGTATTTGGCTTGCTTTTCGCTGTTTTTTTTTTGTGTTTGGATACATGGATCAAAAGTGAGAGGGGGAACATTTTTTTTATTCTGGAGCGGTTATATCCAAAAATATTGACTTTAGAAAAAAACTTTATTTTGGGACCATCATTCTTTTTTAAACACCTATTCAACGATACCCCACATCGTAGGATTACGAAGCAAAAGCCGAAGGCAAATGATTATGCGCCACATTCTGTCATCATTCTGTACGTTGCTAGGTAATTAAAAATCTTAACCCTACCACTGAGACAAATAACCTACTATTTAAAATACTCTTCACGGAGCTTGGTAGACGTAGTGTTTTAGCTATAATATGAAAATAAATACCCAGTACAATGAAAAAAATAACTATGAACGACCGTGGTTGACCTGAGAATGGGACTCGAATCCACAGCCTGATTAAAAAGGAACAAAATCCATACATATGATTGAAACGTATATTATTTTATTTATTTAGGTACGATCAGTATAATAATGACATTTTTGACTTAATATATAATTACTTACTCTAGATAAGGTTACACCTTAGATAAGGTTAAGTTATCTTATAAGGCTATTTATCGAGAACAGGAAATGAAGCGGATGTTGAGTTAGATTGTGAGTTTATATTAAAATCTGGCAAAGTTTGAATTTGAATGCCGCTACAAAATCGGCTTCCGAATCAAAAGGACACGGCAGCTACTTAAGTAAGAATTTCCATTAACTACCTCTGCAAACAATACATCATTATCTGGATTGGGTTGGAAACTATATTGTTGGTTATGTCTTCATTGAAAGTTATACTATTAGCAAGAAACTTATGTGATACAACATATCTCTACAATAAAAGAAAAGCAAAAGTTCGTTTCCACACACATGGGAAAAGAAGTTTATAATAGTTTAGATTAACTACTTACTTTCTTGGCGCAATAGTCTGTTGTATTCCAATATTTCTAAAAATAATACTAAAGTTGTGTTTATTGTATGTACATTCCAAATGTTTAGAATCCAAATTTTAATAAAATGGACACTAATACTACTTTTTTTCTTTACATAAATCTTCTTACAAATAATTTTCCTTTACGAATGATTAGGTTGTATGAAAATGCCAGTGTCAATCGAGATTTAAGATATTATACGCCTTATGTACCTACAATTAAATATGTTTTTTTTTTTTATTTTATAAGCCTTTATTTTCAAAACTACAATTTATGTACATAGATTAAAATCTAACTAATCTACTTAACCTAACCTATATCTAAGATTGGCCCTTGTGGCATTGTACCGAGGATGCTGGCGGCATTTCCTCGCTGTATCGCAATACTGATGCGTTGTGCGAGGAAGTCGCCAGCTCTTCGGTCTTTAGTTACATCAACCAGACGTTTCGCGATCTCAGCAAACAATTTGCGTGCGCTGGGGCCCCAAGAACCTAAAGTTTCTACGCCAAACGGTACAAAATCGTACTCTTTGCCGAGGCCCTTATATTTATTACGTTTTAAAAATTCGGCATTTTCAGCCGCAGCGGCTGCCTTAAACGTAGTTCGTTGAAGATGGGACGGTGCCAGGGTGTCTACGCAAGTAGCATCCCATACCAACATCCGTCCCAACCTCCAAGGAACCAAAGACACACCATCATCTCTAATAATACCAGTAGGCTCAAGAAGAGCAGGTACGTTGATCGTGGCAAGAGACCTGCGGATTATGTCGTTAAGCGTCGCATGTCTGGAAATACGGCCTGCGCTTTTTTGACAACTTAGTCCGTGGTGTCCCAGTCGGTCCACGTCTGTGCCACAACAGCATAAGTGAGGGGTACATACCGCGGCCCCGAGTCTCAGGCCGGTTGCGAGCCTAAGAGAGGCCGGATCCAGGAAAGTACCAGTACTAGCCGAAGGATGGGCATGCAGCCAGTAACCAGCTTCCCGGGTTCCGACCGCCAAAAGTCTCGCACGATCCGGACCTGCAGAGCTGATGATATACCTATATGATTTTATACCTTGTATATATATTTTGGACCCAAATATAAAAAAGCTTTACATTATTGTTGACAGTATTCCACTACAAATACGACGCTTCGCCTTGGTCTCTTTTCATGCATAAGTAGTAACACATTTGTACGTGTCCAGCGTATTTACCATTAACTGGCAGCGCTAGCTTGACGCCGTCGATAGCATAACATGCTTTCTATCCCTCTTGCTTGCACCGATTCACCAGTATGAGCGGGGAGGACAGAAAGTAAGTTACACTATCGACTCACGCCACCATCTCATAGTAAGCACCCGGGTAGCGACTAGCATATATATTATGTACCAAGTAAACAACGTGCACCACATGTGACCGCATACCAACCACTTTCGTGACTTAGACAAGGCGTCTTCCCGCTGTTTTATTGCCCGGATATTTATTACTCTTACTTTGTCAGTAATCGTATTAATCATACTTTCTTGATGTTGGCATTTTACTAGGTACTTTCACTTACTTCGATGTAACATTTGAAGAGAAGTAATACAGTAAGTAATAGACAAACAGGCAAAAAAATGGTACCTATGCCAAGCTCGATACATTGGATTACTTGAATCTTCCTGTTTTTTAAAGGGACAGCAACACAAAAAAAATGTGGCATCTCTAGAGATTCTCGATTTATAGGCATTACATTACTAGTTATCATCAGTCGTGCTTATTTACTTTACTACATACACAAAAAACAGCCGCTCTATTAATTCCTTCATTCGAAGGCTACCTATGGGTAGGTACAGTCGACGTCAAAGATATCATTACAATTTAGGCGCCAATAATATACTTACACGACTTTAATGTCAAGGCAAAAAAGCCGTGTAAGTATATTTTTGGCACCAAAACCGTAATGATATCTTTGACATCGACTGTATAATGATATGGGGATGTCAATTTACCTTCTTATTATCACAGTGATATGTCCTGTTAAAATGAATAAGACTGAAATGTTTAACTTCGGTGATCGCTTCGCTTCAATTAAATTGTATGCTTTGTTTGTATAGTCTTACTTATTATAAATAACCAGTACCTGAATTAAATGAATGACCCTAGATAAATTGACTTGCTGTATGTTTTGGAATCTAAGGCACACGCCAAACTACAAAGCACACCGTAGTAAACGTAATTACACCTAGGCAGCTTTGTATTGTACCTATATGTAAGCAATATTGGCTCCAAAGTAAACATAGTTTATCGATACAGCATATTAAATGATGAAAGATACCCAAAGCTTTGTAGGTCAGGCACATTGCGTCTATTTTTTTAACACTGTGTAAATTGTGTGTCAAATTCTATCTATTCAGCCTGTGTCCACCCACTGCTGGGTATAGGCTGCTTCTTTATTACACCACTTTCCTCGGTCCTGTGCTAGTCGCATCCAGCAGATCTTCTTGACCACCCTGGCCATACACGCAGAGAAATATCTGGCTACTAACACGAGAAAAAACGCTACTGTAACTAGAACTTCTGTTTGCAGTCGTGACAGCAAGACTCGCGAGTTTACTTTACAAAAACCATTCTGTTATTATTTTTAATTATTGGTTTATTAATGACAACTAGAGGTTTAGTGCAACTGATCGAACAATGTAATACTCACAACAAGGTAAATAACGCGCCTGTAACAATACCCATGTAAATGTAACCATACGTAGTAGTAGAGATGACCGGACTGATTGTACGGACTACTATGCAATCTAGTAAACATTAGCACTTTTTTTTTTAGGTTTACTAAATATTTTGCTGAATTTACTGTTGCATTTGTGTAACATAACGACACGAACTTGAATGATAACTATTCGTATTGTAACGATAGCTTTATGTTTTTGTAACAAGCACAATACACATTGTAATGGTAGCATTGTAGGTATTGTTACAGCTACTGTTCCGTATCGTACGTAATACCTACCTACTAGTTTAGGTGAAGCCTGCAATCTAGTGCACTTGCAACACTAACGGATCCTCTCAGGCTTTTAGTGGACAAAAATACAATTTTGTTTGTCTTAGTATAAATGACTAAAACTATTTTCTCAATTAGAAACCTAATATGGATCCATTTTTGGTAATGCAAGTACACTGGATTGCGAGCGCTCCATCTAAACAAAGTCTACAGAGCCATCAGTAAGTGTGACGCCTTTTAAAATATAAAAAATGCCCCTTTTATTATAATATACTTGTCATCGACTATCTAGTTTTAACATAAAAATAACACAAAGCTGTTAAGGCACATGTTAATGCTAAGTTTAACGGGTGTTAGAACCAGAAATTGAGATTAACGGCATTTTCGTTATTAAGGCGTCCCACGTGCTACGGCTCCATTGTGATGTAGTTTTAGGTTTTCTGGAAGCAAAAATAAAAAATATTAAGTACATAGAAAAATAACATTTATTTTATAATCATAACAGTCATTCATCATCTATATCATTGCAATATCTATATTACTTCTTATACAAAAGTCAAATACAATGTAAATTAAACCCAACTTTTTTTTATTGTATTTGATTTTTGTATAAAAAGTAACATATTAGTGGACAGCTCCACGTATAAAATATTAAAATCAAAGACGTTTATAACACAACTAAGAACTATTCTAATGAGTGTTTTCATCTATACTACTTATACATAGATAACTAGTCCAAACATAAGAGTAACATATTTTGTACTTCTTTTCATTTAAATATATTAGTAGGTATCCATAATTTTGAACACAGGAACAAAATTGTTATAATTCTTCGCGATACAATCAACTTGGTTTATTGTATCTTAAATTGAGATCAATTAAATTAAATATCTAAAGTGAAGATCGTGGTGTAACATAATAATGTTTACCATCAACACTAAGGGTCATATTATTTGGCAAGTAACTAGCAATGTTAGCTATGGAAAAGAAATAAGTATTTCCATCGTTCAATAATTCTACATCAAAACAGTATAAATGTTCATTAAAACATAACGTATCAAACAAAGAACACTCAAAAATAACAACATAATCATCGGCTATAAAAATATTTTCGATCAAGCCAAATTTTGGTAGTAAATTTTTTTCATCAAAATCTAACGTTAACGTCATATTGGCAGCGTATTTAATTCCGTTAACATTGACCCAATTACATTTATAAAACGTTGTCAGCTCTAACTGTAATTGACGCACAATATTTTCCATGGTTCTCTGATCACTTACAGTTTTTTTTCTTCCACAGTCAAACGACTGCTTAATGAAGGTATTACTGATAAACTTATTATTTAACTGAAGTTGATGTTTAATAGCAAGTGATTTACAAATATTGATTCTATTATTGGTCACATTTGCATATAACTTCGATATGCGATGTTTAGCTTCATATCTCATCGACCAGATGTTTACTAGGGGACCGAATTTAACTAACATCTTTGGATAATGAGTAAGATAATGGAATTTAGGAGTTAAGGATTTTTTACTATATTTCAAATATAAGAAATTATGTTCGGAAATAAGACTTTTCAATAAATCCGAATCTGATTCGTTAATGACAGTTGACATAACAATGTCCATTATCTTTCTCAAACAAACATAAATATTCCAAATTGCATCATGGCTGGGTACAAAGTCACCCACTAGCAATCCAAAGTATCTTACAAAACAAAGCATTTCTGCTGCTGACATTTTCAGAGTATTGCGTTGCAAATGATCCAATGTAACGATTGGGGGTGTATTCCTTCTATCAGGTCCGTAATTAAAAGAAATAATTCTATTATTTAAAGTATGTAAAGAAAAATATTTAAGGTCGATAATATAACTTAAAATAATGAAACTCATATCATATTTACATACCCCTTCTAAGAGATCATGCATTATGTCAACTCCGACATGATCAATAATTGAAAACCCCTTTACGTTATGCCAAACACATTCATCTTTAATGCCTGTAGCAGAAACATTTTGCAATTCTACATCTGCCATATACTGAGGCATAGTACGTAACAATGATTCATCACATTCATAAGCATTTCTCATAGTTTCTTTAGTAATCTTACATACACGGCATGGATAGTTTGAAGAAAAAGATTCTGTAAGTCCGGTGATTGTGTGTATACCTAAGTTATCTCCTATAATAACAGCTAACTCAAAATAAAGTTTAGTTTTTTTTCCAGGATTATTAACCTCGATTCCATTTTCTAATAAATCATTTAAATCTGAAATAACTGGGGCAAATACAACTTTATTCCCAAATTTTTGTCGATCGGAAGAATGGAATAACAGTGATAAAAATATATTACCCAAGTGTGATATTTTATGGGGAGGAACACACAGAACACTAATATAAACAGCCCCCAGTTTGTGTATGCCTGAATGACTGCCTAAAGCGTTACCAACTTCGTAATCATCAAAAAAAAGACACAATGGAAATACAATTTTTTCTTCATGTAAAGCCATTTTTTTTTGCCATTCAGAACCTTTTATTATATTTTGGACTAAATTACTATCACTATTTAGAATTTTTGTGAAAAATTGCAATGTTTCCTCCAATACACCATCCATTTCGAAAAATTTTTTGCGTACTAAGTTTATAGGAATATGCATTGCTGTTACTTTTATTGTAGTAATATTGCAATCATTATTACTATCATATTTTGTCTCTAGCCGTTGTCCAACAGTATATTCTTGGGGATCTATATATGTACCAAGACTTCTAAAATAAGACAGCCTCTTATGCTCTGATGCAAAATCTTTCATTGACTCATTTAAAGATGCAACTCTGTTATATGTAATTTGGTAACAGTCCCCGTTTAAGGTATCATGCATTGAAGAAGGATCAAGTAAAGGCTTAATAATATTGTTACTCAAGTTGTCCATTATTGCTTGAACCACATTAAGCGGTATAACTGAATTGGCGTACAGCAATGAAGCAAACTTAGCTATAGGGTTGATAACTGATTCAATGTTTTTCATATGTTCAACATTTAAACTATGTGAACTGTTGTTTAAAGGCCTTGTTTCTATATCAGAACATATATCAGAAGTAGTTGTATTTGTCACTAGTGGGACTGTACTCAATGAATTCTTTGTTAATATCATGCCATTGGTATGAGTATCTAAGGAATTCGATTCTTTTTGATGACTCTTTAAATGTTTTTTGAATGAATTAAAAAGCGAAAATTTTCTATTACACCCTTCTTCTAGACAAATGAAATTATTCAAAGGTAAGCCCCGTTTCTGGTGGAATAATGTTATGTGAGTACACAATTGTTTGAAAGTTGGTAAATCTACAGAACATACAAAACACTTAGGCATTATAACAGGTTTTGTTTAAAAAAATATTATTTGTTTAACTTGTTAAAGATCAATGTCCAGATCAGTTATAAATGCATTAACAGTGCTATAATTTTTGTCCCACTTTGTTTTTAACTGGTATAGTCCAAGCTGTATGAAGTTCCACACGCATATACTCTCTGTCGGATATTGACAATGCAGAGAGTAAAAAATTTTAAAACATGTATCTACTGTTTTTAAAATGGAATTCATCTCGAAAAATATATCATTAACAACGACAAAGTATTTTTGTATCTCCATATAAGAAGAGCCAACAATCACAATTACCGGTTGGAGTGTCAATTTGTACTTCAGATATTTCTCACGCCGGTTAGCTATTGCCACCTGCACATCCATTGGCCTCAGCACGTGTGTAATGAAGCCATCCTTCACTTCAGCTTTGGATGGTCGCCATACTTGTTTTTTGGTCCTGTGCGTTGGGTTTCCCAGAAGCAGTGGTAAAAGCATGAATGCTAAAATGGATTCAATTTCTTCATAATTTTCATCATCTAAAAAGATAAAAAAACAATAAGTAAAATATTAAAATATACCGGCCTACCCTAATTACAACACATTTTTTGTCTAGTTTGTTTACACTCGACTTGGTGATCACACCTACCCTACATTTATTATTATGTTAAAAAAAATGTTTTTTTTTTTATAAATGAAATCTATAAATGATACCTAATACCTGGATTTTTTTTAATACAAATTTTAAATACACCCTGTATGTAAAACTCTTATTATAAATTCTAGATAGGTACTCACCTTTGTTTAGAATTTGAAGTTGTTCCAGTATGTCTTTAACTTCTGGCACCTGGCCTTTAGATAGAGCTAGTTTGAAAATTTTTCTTTTTATTGTTGGAAATGTTGCAAACATTTTATTTTCTGCTGATGGGTGTAAAATCTCAAAGTCATTTATAAGAAGCTCATACCCTCGTGGTGTTTTTAGCACAGGATATTTATTTATGTATGCATCAATGGTCATTTCCGAAGTTTCTATTTCTTTTAATCTTCTTTTAGCAGTTCTATGCCACTTCTCAGTCACTAAATGCCAGGGTTCCGTACAGTTTTGGAGCCACTGGATATCTTCATCTGTTCCACTTTCTGGAAAGATAGATATACAAATAATAATCATAAAACAAGTATTTCAACATAAAGTACTTTAATTTCCATAAAATAAAATAAGTTACCGGTTTTTAAACTTGTTTGATAAAAAGTTAATGCTAACTCAACATTGATGTCATGTTGTCATGTCATTACTAACAAGACCAACATTCCTTCCAAACGCTTAACCAAATTCGGGAGAGGCCCTAGCCAAGGAAAAAGATACTTGCTAATTTATAACTTGCCTGTTTCGTCGACTTCTGATGGCTCGTTGCTGTCATTGTTGATGTTGGAGCATTTCTTTTTTTTGATAACCTTAGCCTCCCTAAGTTCGCGACGCCGGTTTTGTAGACAATCATATAATTTGCCCTTGGCACATCTTTTTATTTTAAGTTTGGTATCATTAATATATGGAATGAAATATGTACTTATATTTTCCTTTCTGAAGACTTCAGTTATTTCTTGTGCCTTTGTTAGTAGAATAGAACTATCTATTCTTTTATTAGGGTCTGTTTCCATTAGATCTTTTATTATTATGTTGCAAATTTTTCTTCGCCCATTATTTGATAATTTGCCTTGTTCAGAATACAAATTTAGTAGACCTTGTCCTTCATTTGATTTTAAAAGAAGATTTTTCAACGGCTGAAAAGAACACAAAATATGTATTAAAAGAAGTAGATAGGTAATTGAAGTTTTACTATGTCTGTCTGTTTTATTTTTTAGATCAAGTAGTAAACTTTATTTGATGTATTCATCTTACCAAACATGCATCTTCATTACAGATCGTCATATCCTGATCTTCACTAGTGGTAGCCACCTGATGCTCATTAGACATAGTCATCTGATCCTCACTATTGGTAGCTACGATGATGATATCAGAATCATGTGATTGGGTTGAGGTATCAGCATTACTTAAAGGCACCAGAAATTCACTCACACTCCGTATTTGTTTGTGTTTGGGATTAAGGATGTCTACAAACATAGGGGCCTGCAAAAATACAATTATAATTAAAAGTACCTATTACTTATATAAGTATACTTGTAAAAACAAACAAGATGAACTAAATTTGAAGGGTTTACTAGTAACGATTGAAGATTCCATCATCCATCACCTGGTGCCGTCATCAGACATCAGAGCTTGACGGAAACAATTTAATGTAATATCAACAGGACTCTATAAGTACATTTGCAAATTTTCTAATCAAAACAACAATTCTAAGTTGATTAAATTCGCCATCTAAGACTTGTTTACATTACTTACAGGTTAAGTTAATAGAATCATGTTAAAAGTAGGAGATACTTACGGGGCTGCTACTGGTAGATGACATTTCGGGGCACTCTTCTGGGTTTATTAGTTTTTTCCAGTTGTCCAAGTTTCTTAAAAATTTGGCTCGGTCTCCAATTGGAGGGATTAATTCCTTAACTAGAGAACTGTCTAGCATCGAGAGTGTTGATATAGTTACATTGTTTACTGAAAATATCATAAATATGTAAATAAAGATGCTATGGCCGAAAACTGCCGGGACAACATGAATCAAAACACTTATTAAATAAATAACAACTTACGTTCAAATGTATTAATATAATCAGGTAAACCCCATTGCTGCAATAACTGTGGGATATCACCATCATCTTCCCCATCCATCTTTGTGAAATAACACAAAATATTAAATAAAACACTCAAACTTGAATTTACAGCAAATAACGAAACAAACGAAACTTCGTTGAGCGCGGTCTAGAACACAATGGCGGGCGGCGGCTGACAGGGCAGCGCGGGAGTCGCGGCTGTCAAACCAAACTGTTCGTTTTGTTGTGCGAATGTTTTGATTGTTTACAAAAACACAAGTTTAAGTGAACAGAACACGATACTTTGCTATGAATACTACTTCGTTTGTTATAGTAACATTATTAATTTAAACATTTTAAAACACACTAACGAATAGTACAGAATAATATATACAATGTACTGATTACTGTTTACGGAGTAGGCTTTACTATAATATTCTTGTAAAACCATGACACTATTTAAAAGTAAACCAAACTGAACGAGTAGTATACTATACATGGAACAATATGTATTGCAAACAATAATATAATTATAATAAAAAGATTATTGTTTAGATTACAGACAGACACGTAGTCCACAAATAACGTTTTAGATCATTAATCAGAACTCAATCATTTATTAAATGCGAATTTCTTTTTCTTAGTACATACAATACATTTTATATATATTATCATCATTGTTGTATAAGATGCAATAATTATTGATGTTTTATTTCAATGATATTTTATTGTGTTCTACATTAATCAAATAATATAATGAAACATACGATTAGTTCGACTTAATAATTAAACATAAAGGTAACTAGGACTAAGTATTTCAAACTAGAATGGTTGTAATCTACTTTTAACAATTCGATTCAGTACTTCTGTTTGTCACCGATTTCTCTGCGTGTAAGTATATAATTTAATAACAGTAAGTATGAATATCTACTTACATTTTATGCTCTTACATTTCCTCGAGTTTGTATCGATAATGATGGAAAATACAAGTTGTAGGTACTTGCGTACAAGAATCTGCTTCTAGTTAAAAGTTCACCCTGATCAAGCATTTGCATCGCTTATGTACCTACTGAACAAATAAATTACATCCTAACAAGTTAGGTAGATAAAGTTGCTGCTAGGTACAACTTTAAAGTACCATTCTTTAACTTTCATTTCTTTTCAATAGTTAACAAGAGTTAATCAACGAACGAACGCGAAACTTTTCTTGCGTCCTTATACGTAGTTTTTTGTCTTGGAAGGTACAGTCGGGTTCAAAATTGCATGGACAGTCCATTGTAGTTGTAGTTGCAGGATCGTCCATGCAATTCTGTGTACCTACATAATTACAAGTAGGTAAATAAGTACTAATTAAAGCTAGTGATCGCTTTGAGTATTTAGACGGGAGGTGTGATAACGTAAAGTCTTCGAACAAATTTTTTCACCAATTTTAGCGGGGGACGAGGTAAACACGTACAGCACACCACTACAAGATAAGTAACTCAACAGACACAGTTTTGTAGCGTTAATAGACGTTCGAACATGGTCCACTCCGCACCGCGAACTTGGTCCGCTCCGTACCAAATTCGATGGTGTGTTCAGCGGTCCGCCGACATTATTATTATTATTGACGGGGCGGTCGGTTCGATGGTTTTCCCACAGGATTTGGTGCGGTCCGCACCAAGTTCGCTCGTGTGGACGGCGCCACCGCACCGTACAGCGCTTACTTGTAGGTAATTAATTAAAAGTAAACAAACAATTCGTAAATTTTCGGGTATTTATGAAATTTATAGACATAAATAATAATGTGCCAAAATGTAATTATTATTATTATTATTTTTTCAAATATTAGTATGGATAATAATGTTATTTTCTGTTTATGTATGTAATAATAATGTTGTAAACAATGTGACATGTAAAATTATTGTATTTTAACAATAAAATTTGATTGATTATAGCGACGATGGTTGCCACAACTAACGCGATTTTAGCTTTTTTGGATAAAATCGGAGGCATATTGACGTGATCACTGTCTGGTAGCACGAAACGCACTGGACCGTTTTTGAACGGTGCGATGGTGTGGCGAGTCGAGCGCACGTACGGACCGGACTAAGTTCGCGGTGCGGAGTGGACCATATTCGAACGTCTATTAACGCTTTGACTGTTGCGATAAACCCACACTTCGACATAAATGCACACAATAGTAACTACACGCACACAGAAACAGTTTTCACGTAACCAAGCAGCACACATACGAACATGATACGAAAGAAATAGTGATGCGACACACCTGAATGAATGAGTCATGAAGTCACTGACTGACTGATGAATGAATGTCTAAAATACTATTACTAATAAAAATTAAAAATGTGAATTCAGTTGAATTAAATATTCGTTCGGAAAACCATATTAGCGTAAAATCTGCGCTAAATTACTTTATAATTATCTGTAGGTTCTATCTTCATATCAAAATATTATTGAACCGGGTTACTCATGTATTTAAGTCTATGATTGCCTCTTCTATTCTGTTGCCGAGTAGGTAGGTTTGCCAGGCTCAAGTAATAAAAGTCACCTATTATATAATTACATTCATATTTTATTAAAATCCTCTCATTAGAAATATAGGTATTCATACAATTATGTAAATTACACTCAATAATTAAATCTAACTACCCATCTTAGCAGTAACAATACATTTGTCACCGTCCCAACTGGGATTGAAGTCATCATCATCATGTCGAATCTTATACGAGTGAAGTTCGCCATGGACATGTAGGCATGTAGCTTTGCTGTGTCATTGACATAACATAAGTGACATGTCAAATGTTTGTTTTCGGTTTGAGTGACGTCACACTACAGATAATCTAAGCATTAACATGGCTAGTATCGTTTTCGCGCGGTAACGAAAGTTTAAATTTTAAGTTATAATTTCGTGAAAAAATATATTTATATTTTTTCCGTTAATCTGATATTGATTAATTATACACGACAAACTTTAAAAATGGGTCAAGTAGCCTATTTGTAAGCTGTAGTGATTGAATGAATGATTGAACGATGATTCAAATGTTGAGTCACTTTGTCACATCCCTAAAGCCGATATGCCCCCGTACCACTGTATTCATTGTTTACATTTTTCTGTCGTTTACGTATCGCAAACGATTTTTTCTTTAATTGCGATTATACTTCAATACACATTTAATGGTTAGTAAAAATACTTACTTATGATAAGAAACACGATCTTGCTGCAAATTTGAGCTTCCGGATCGTTTTTTACAGGACAATACAGCCCAATTCACCATTTTTAGGGAGAAACGTCACGCGACACGGATCAATGTAAAATGGCGGTGATGTGACTTCAAGTAGTTTTATATAACGAAGCTGGCCAGCTGGCCAATGTACTTTGCCGGAGGGGGTCGCCCGTTTACAACATCTCCCTTCTAAATACTCAAAGTAGTGATCGTTTAAAAATAAGATTTTCGCATTATTGTATTCCTTTACAATCTAATCTAATACAAAGCTTTAATTCAATTCTACATAATGTTGATTTCTAAAAAAAAAATATAGAATTCGACTTATCGGATCGGATCACTATAAAATCATAAAGCATATATTATGATTATGAAGGTAATTTTGTAACTTATAAGAACATGTCGATTGACGATTAAGCGTTAGCGATAGATCTACTGATCAGCATGCTTAGCCAAGTTGCCAAACGCTAGCGCTTGCTAGCGCATCGCAGTTTTCCCTCTCTGTCACTCCTTCATATTAGTGCGACAAAGAGGGAAAACTACGATGCGCTAGCAGGCGCTAGCGATTGGCAACTTGGCTAAGCACCCTGAACTGTCTTTGTTGCTACGATACGCTACTAAGCGCTAGCGATTGGCAACTTGGCATCCTGGTAAGGCGTAGCCGCTTGGCATGGTGTCTGTAAGTCTGTACTATACAGAGACCAATAGATATATCTGAGCCGCCGCGGTGCTCAAAAATATCTGAACATGTATGTAGTCAGCAATACCAATAGAGGCTTGCTCAGATATTTGTGAGCATCCTGGCCGCGTCTGATGGGGACAGAACATTGCATTCTATATTTTCAGGTAAAATAATCGATATCCCCAAATAAGTGTACCATATGGTATTGCTTTCTCATTGAAGTATTTTTCACAGGGTAAAAGAAACAGACGGCTCATACTTCGAAGCCTTCACGGCGCTGTCGTGGCGACAGGAGAACCGTCGGTTGGCAGCGTTGCGCCTGGCAGAAGCGCGGGCCGAGCGGCCGCCGCCCGCGCCGCACGAGCTCGGCCTGCCCAGCGTGTCTGCGCAGCTGTCGCATAAGGAACATGAGCATCTTTATACAGAAGTATGAAATAGTTGAACTCAAGAAGCTGCATTGGTATATTCGGCCGAGCATGGCGAGGCCTAATTAGCAGAGGGCGGAATTGCTCATGGCAAAAACCAAATGTCACTAGAGTTTGAACGTTAAATTTTATCGACTATCGATTAAACTGAAATGTATTTACCAAGCATATCTTTATTTGTTTATGAACAAAACTAAACCTCAAATTCATAAGTAAATACAATGTCTAGTTATTTAAATATTACAGGGAAGTATATTGTTGAGTTGTTTTCGTCGTAAGTAAGACAAGGATATTTCTTTATCCATTTGTTGATTGCTTTTCTTTTTGGATTAACCATTTTTTAAACGGTTTTTATTAACTTCACCGCGTATCAACTGTCGTCGATGCTTCAAATCTTGTGATCGATTTTTCGACCACTCCTGCTGCACCGAAATCAATAAAATTTGGAACTCTTATCAAGTCCCAATGACAATGCAATATTATAATATTTTTATCCTTGTATCCTCAAAGCCTGATGCTGCAGACGTACTGCCTTCCTTAACCGAGAGTGTTAGACACGTGAAAATGAAAGTATAGCATGTTTGGCATAATCAAATACTAACAGCCTGATTTTGACTTCCAACTCTTCACTCCTGATGCTGCAGTACTGCCCACAATAACCGCAAGGTTTATCTTTTATCGATATCTTGATTTTAAAGAAGTTCTTTAGATATGAAGTATATAGGTAGAAAAGAAACATGCAAATTGAATACTAACGTCCAACTCCTCAAATCTGATACTCGAGTGTTACCTACTGCCTGCCACAACCGCTAGGTTTAGCGATATGTAGATTTTGAAGTACTGCTTTAGATATTTGGTAGAAACATACGGATTTAAATTATCATGATCATCATCATATCAGCTGAAAGACGTTCACTGGTGAATATTCTTCTTAGGCGTAAGCTCTTGGCAGAGCTGTCGTGATCACCCTTGCGGTTTTGCGGTGGCACGTTGTACTACTCTCCTCCAATTATCTCTGGCCTGAGCGTTGTGAGCACATTCGTTGACCGGGGCATTTGTAAGCGATTTAATTTGGTCCGTCCATCTCATTGGTGAACGGCCTCGCGATCTGGAGCCATTGACTCGGCCCTGCACGACCAGTCTTTCTACTGAGTCCTAGTCTTTCACTGGTGAATATAGGCCTCCCCCAAAGATTGCCACAAGGACCGGCCCCGTGCCACCCGTATCCAGCGACTTTCACCAGGTCATGAGTCCACCTTGTGTTGGCTACTCACGCTGCGCCTTCCGGTACGTGACCGCCACTCGAGAACCTGACCGCCCCAACGGCCATCGTTTCCACGCGCGACGAGCCCCACCCACTTCAGTTTAGCGATTCGAAGAGCTATATCGGTTACGTTGGTTCCGCTGCACGTCACGGTCACATTTCTAATCCGATCTCGCAGAGAGTCTCTTAGCATGCTTCTCCATTGCCCTTTGGATGACTTTGAGCCTTCTTATGAGGCCCATTGTACACGACCACGGTTTAGTACCGTATGTCATTACTGAGGCCCTCCGGCTGATAGACTCATAGGGTCACGGCTGTGTGATTCACGTAGGGTGAGCCGTCGGGCCTGCGGCCCTCCAGCTGATAGAGTGACAGCGTGAATGAATCGCGTAGTGCGAGCCGTCGGGCCTGCGGCCCTCCAGCTGATAGAGTGACAGCGTGAATGAATCGCGTAGTGCGAGCCGTCGGGCCTGCGGCTTTCCAGCTGATAGAGTGACAGCGTGAATGAATCGCGTAGTGCGAGCCGTCGGGCCTGCGGCCCTCCGGCTGGTAGAGTGACAGCGTGAGTGGATCGCGTAGGGAGAGCCGTCGGGCCTGCGGCCCTCCAGCTGATAGAGTGACAGCGTGAGTGGATCGCGTAGGGAGAGCCGTCGGGCCTGCGGCCCTCCAGCTGATAGAGTGACAGCGTGAATGAATCGCGTAGTGCGAGCCGTCGGGCCTGCGGCCCTCCGGCTGATAGACTCACAGCGTGAGTGGTTCGCGTAGGGCGGGCCTCCAGCTGATAGAATGATAGCGTGAGTGATTCGCTTGGGGCAAACCGTCGGGCCTGCGGCCCTCCAGCTGATAGAGTGACAGCGTGAGTGGATCGCGTAGGGAGAGCCGTCGGGCCTGCGACCCTCCAGCTGATAGAGTGACAGCTTGAATGAATCGCGTAGTGCGAGCCGTCGGGCCTGCGGCCCTCCGGCTGAGAGACTCACAGCGTGAGTGGTTCGCGTATAGCGGGCTGTCGGGCCTGCGGCCCTACAGCTGATAGAGTGACAGCGTGAGTGGATCGCGTGGGAAGAGCCGTCGGGCCTGCGGCCCTCCAGCTGATAGAGTGACAACGTGAGTGAATCGCGTAGAGAGAGCCATCGGGCCTGCGGCCCTCCAGCTGATAGAGTGACAGTGAGAGTGGATCGCGTAGGGTGAGCCATCGGGCCTGCGGCCCTCCAGCCGATAGAGTGACAGCGTGAGTGGATCGCGTAGGGAGAGCCGTCGGGCCTGCGGCCCTCCAGCTGACAGAGTGACAGCGTGAGTGAATCGCGTAGGGAGAGCCGTCGGGCCTGCGGCCCTCCAGCTGGTAGAGTGACAGCGTGAGTGGATCACGTAGGGTGAGCTGTCGGGCCTGCGGCCCTCCAGCTGATAGAGTGACAGTGAGAGTGGATCGCGTAGGGAGAGTCGTCGGGCCTGCGGCCCTTCAGCTGGTAGAGTGATTCCGTCAGACCTGCGGTCCTCCGGTTGGTCTCGACTGAGAGAACGAGTTTATATTTTATAGTTTCAAAATTCGACTGGTATATTGTGTACAATATAAAAAATTTAAGTTGATTTTCTCAATAAACCAAATTGATAGATATATTCCTTATTGTCAGGTCTCTGTTATCTAAGGTACTTATTGTATAAATAACACGTCCATTTGAGACACTTCGGGCATTGAAACTTAGGTGCATTAATCACGCCCAGCTTTTGGTTTTCATTTGTCGATCGAGATATTTAATAACATTTTTTTAGTGTCGGATTTCTTAAAATATCTATTCAGCAGGGATTCGCCTCCCGTTACACATAAAATAATGTTCATTGCGTTTACATATGTGTCGTGATTCGTGATGTGAAAGCGCGAGAGCATATGCGCTACTTAGCATGCATAATTTGTATTACAGTATATTATAAACAACATCTTTGATCTAGAATAAGTAGGTATAGTATCGGAAATTATCTTAACAATTGCACTAAAAACTTGAAAATAAAATAAGTAAAAAAAGTTTTAAGTTAAACGGTTTTTATTGCACCAAAAACTAGAAAATAAAAATTTATTGTATCTAACCGTAGATGCTACTTTCTGTACATTACTCACGTGAAACTATTATCACTGTAGGTAGTCTTCCCAAGTCGGATGCTGAAAGCCACGTTTAGCCTCTATGTCATTGGATTAAGCGTTAACTAATCGGAAACTTTTACCATACTAAAATAAAAACGTGGGGCGTTATTATAAAGAAACGTACAAGTTCAAAATATGAAATTGTAGCTTTAATTTTGCAATTAATCATTCATCTGTTCCATCACTTCTACAAAAGAGGTAAATAGCTTTTATCAAGGCCACAACAAAACTTATTACACTATTCCTGTCTTGATTTCTATGTGTGTTCTAAAATATATAGTGACTTAATTACAATTGCGTACGCCCCACGTTTTTATTTTAGTTTGGTAAAAGTTTCCGATTAGTTAACGCTTAATCCAATGACATAGAGGCTAAACGTGGCTTTCAGCATCCGACTTGGGAAGACTACCTACAGTGATAATAGTTTCACGTGAGTAATGTACAGAAAGTAGCATCTACGGTTAGATACAATAAATTTTTATTTTCTAGTTTTTGGTGCAATAAAAACCGTTTAACTTAAAACTTTTTTTACTTATTTTATTTCAAACGTGAATTAGTTGTAAAATGATGACAATTAAATGTCATACAATTTATTTTTAATCTAATCAAAGAGGTCAAAATCAAATTATAGGTCGAATAGCTAATCAAAGAGGTTAATGTTAAAGACAGAAATGTAAAAGGTGCCCAAATTTATCGATAGCTGGAAATGTCGATAAAATTTTACGTTCCAATTCTATTGACATTTGATTTTTGCCATGAATGAATAATTCCGCCCTCTGCTAATTAGCAATGTGCAAGTTGCAGAACATTCTCAAAATTATTAGTAGTAATCAATAATTTTCGTATGCCCCTGGGCACGACATAGTGGAACCAACCAATTTTTACCATGTATACCAGGGTGCTTAGCCAAGTTGCCAATCGCTAGCGCTTCATCGTTAATCGCAGCTAACTGTCTTTGTCGCACTAATATGAAAGAGTGGCAGAGAGGGAAAACTACGTTACGCTACTAAGCGCTAGCGATTGGCATCTTGGCTAAGCAACCTGATCACCGAATAAATATATTAGAATTTGTATTTATTAAACGGGATATTTACCATGTAAATATAGATGATGACTGGCAAGTCAAAGCGGCATCTTTTTGTCTGTCAAAACGATCACCACTAATACCACTATGGAATTTTATATGAAACAAAAGTGACATCACGTTTGAGTACTGCCAAATGACCTTTTAAGTTCTTTTCAATTTATTAAATAGAAGTTCTGTACAAAAATTACTGCAATCTACATCTTAGTAATCATTTCTTCGTGTATTATGTCGTGCATAATGTTAAATAATTTATTTTTCACCACACTGCTCGTAAACACGCTGTTTGTCCTTCAATTTCAGAGCGCAAAACTGTGTTTTAATCTCTAGAGGTTAAAGTAATTTTTTTTTAAATCTTCTGGATAGACTAAAGCAATAACTTATACGGCCTGAGAGTGCAATAAGCTTTTTGACGTTTGAATTAGACAGTATGTTCGAAAACTCAATAGTTTCAAACAGATTCATACACATGAACCTTTCATTATATTATATTCAATATGCTAAAATCCAAATTAAGTACCACATTTTGTTGTAAAAGGCTTTTAATTAAAAGTTCTAAAAATACGACAAATAAAAATAATAGGAAAATGAAAGTGTTGACACTATGCAAATTTCAGAACGCTTCCGAATATTAATATAAGTAATATAACAATCAGATCTATTTCAATAAAGGATAAAATTGGTGATATTTTAGTTTAACATACTTAAGTGGCTTTGGGGTAATTGCGAGATGTGAAAGTGGGATAGTTCTGAAAATCACAGAAAAATCGCCAATAACTACATGAGTCTCATTTGGGAATTATCCTGAATTTTTAAGCATTACCACGCCAAGATAAATATTTGAGGTTATTGTTGATTTGTTTATTTTTTGGAAGTTGAGGACTTGCAAATAAATACCTTCTAATTTGTTATGTTTGAGTTTTATTTCGCATGTTTCCTCGCTTTAGTGTGGTGAAAAATGTTGTGTTTCACTCGGCAGCAAAGCTTGTTCAACTCTCGTGCCTCAAAACCCTCGCATCGCTCAAGATTCCATTTTATGAACCACTCGCTGCGCTCGTGGTTCAAATTCTGGAATCTTTCGCTTGCTCGGGTTTCAATATTTGCACGAGAGTTAAACAATCACTTTGCTCCCTAGTAAAACAAATAACTATTAACTACAGTCATCATCCCTATTAGAATTATTAAGCACCCGATATTCATCGGTCGATAACCGATAAGTAATCACGTGACCGTGATGTATGGAAATGGTTACGCGACCTTTCGTTCGAATCTGTCATTCTCATATATTTATAACTATTCTCTTTTATCGTATACGATTTCAGAATGATATCATGCCTAGGCCTGCTATGCTACGCGCCACGGTCGGTGTATGTATCTCTGAGCGTAGATTGTGTTCCTTCAAGCATTATTTTTCCTTTTGTTTTGTTGAACATTGCAGTGCAACATACTAATTATGTAGGTACCTACTATCCTACTTTATATTATACTAGCGACCCGCCCCGGCTTCGCACGGGTACTATACCTACATAAAAACCTTCCTCTTGAATTACTCTACCTATAAAAAAAATCTCATCAAAATCCGTTGCGTAGTTTTTAAGATTTAAGCGTACAAAGGGTCATAGGGACAGAAAAAGTGACTTTATTTTATACTATGTAGTGATTTAGTATCATTCTCATTTATTGTGTTGAATGTAAAATTTGGCCGATTTTGTAAGCACGCCCAAAGGAATAAGTACCAATATCTTAACTAAGTTATTGTTAACCCTGCAAACGCTAACAGGCTTCAGGCACGCAAAGCCGAGTCCCACCTCGTCCTTCTAAGCACACATTCCTTTACGTCGCCATTTTTTCATTAGCGAGGTACCTTAAGCTTCCCTGTGACGTAATTGTTTTCTACATCCGCGTAAGATCACGAGGCGTGTTTTATAAAACCGGTGCCAGATAGGTCATACTAAGATTTGTGAATTAAAAACAATGCTTAGGACCAGTTCGCACCAGCTATACCTAATGCGCAGACTTATACTATTAACGTATAAATAAATATAATAAATAAAATAAGGTTTAACAAAAGATTTATTAAGCGACCGAATGTTAAAAGCTATCCTCTTCTATCAACCCACCCGTATATAGGTAAATTCATATTGCATTTTGAAAGGTAATCCAAAAAAAACAAATGATTGATTAGATCCTAAACGAATACAGAGCTGTGTGAAAGTGTACATATTTTCTGAAGTTGTTCATAAGATTATATTATTATTTACGTAAAAATGTTTCATCATCATCATCATCATCATCAGCCTATGATAGTCCACTGCTGGACGAAGGCCTCTCCTATTAAACTATGCGTATAGACGCATTAGGAGGTAAATGCCCATAATCGCCACGATGGGCAAGCGGATTGGCGATCGCAGTAATGTGTCTACAGTGATGACGCTGCTGCCCATCATCAATCGTTATCAAAAATGGTCAGTGACACTTCAATCCCTTAGTTGACTTTTACGACACCCGCAGGAGGAGTTGGGGTGGTGACAAATGTATTCTTACTGCCGTCACCACGCGGCCCAAAATGTTTATAAAGTGTAAAACAAAGCCATTTCTAGTTGCCATTAAACAACGCGTGAAAATAATGTGTAGGTATACTGCGCGACACGTCTGGCATTCCCTCTTGCCTCAGCGTAAATTTAATATTGTACACATTCGAAGCACTCGTCGTATATTCGCCGCTGGTTTTATTTTACGTTAACTAGAATAGGGCTTAAGCTTAACGGCCTGAGTGGAGTGGTTACCAGCCGAGTATTGAACTTCGCAAGAGGCTTGTGATTTTGCTCTTGGCTGCGATTGCTTTCATGCTACTTTATAAAGCATTTTTTATAGAAAAAATGTTATTCCATCGTTCTAGTACTTCTGATCCTGATGATAACTACGTAGCCTGAAATTGATATTCCTATGAATATTTTAAGTTATTATTTATTGTAATTATTCAAGTAATATGAACCTATGTACTTAATAATGATGTATCTACATTCATACATCATTATTAAGTACATAGGTTCATATTTTGAAAGTACTGACATGTAAAAATTTTATGTTTTTCCTATGAATTGATATAGGTATTGATATTTTTTTAATGTGTAAGTATGCGTGATGAACGTAACGAACAAAAATCGCAATTCCGTCCAAAAATTCGGACTTATTTATGGTTATAGAAACTTTATTCTTATAATAATATATTGCATTCACTTACATAAGAATATTACAAACTACATTCAGCGTTAACAATTATATACTAAAAATAAATGTAGGTGGGCAAGAATATTCGGCCCGCAAAACAAACCAATAGTTGCACGGAATGCATGCCGTATGCGCGCAGAATCGATTTTGAGTTATAAAATGTAAAATGAAGAATAAAACCAAAAAACTTGACATTAACATCTTTTCTTTCCTTTTAGGTGTTGTATTGCATCGAGAACGCAGTAGGTGCGCCAGCCCCGGACGGGCAATTCGCAGCATACAAAGAAGACATGGTGGAGTACGCGCGACGAGCGTTCAGGGTCTCACCGGAGGTGCACGCCCGAGCGATCAGGGCGGCGGGCAGCGAGCGCCCGCCCACGGTCGTGCTGGGATGCACGGTCATCGAAGCCGATGGATTAGAAGCTAAAGATGCTAATGGTTAGTCCATTGTGTATTTTTTATAGGTTACTTTTGCATCGAGAACGCTACGCAATGGCTCTGGTCATACATATGTCGCGTGCAAAGAAGACGTGAGGACGAGCAGCGAGCGTTACATCTGCATTCTGCATCGTCATTGTGACGGACGGTTTAGAGATTGCAGTGATAAGTTGATATTGAGCTACTAGTTTTCTACATTCAAATAAATCCTTCGTAGGATTATGTAAGTACGTAGGGCTCTAGCCAATAATCATTATTGGCGTATAGTTACCTACCACTTTTACACATTATGAATCTATTTTAGAAATAAAACTCGTAATTAATTTATTGCACTTTCTGCGTTTAAGATGCTTCCATTGCCATCCTTATTTTACACTCACTATACCGGCTCACAATGACACTGGCTGACAAAACTCCATCTAATCGAAAACTCGAATGAATAGTCGATGTACCGAAGCGACCCGAAACAGTTCGAGAAAAAGTTTGTTAAAATTTGTTTTAGTGTATGTTGAGATTTAAAGTTGCCGCTAGATGGAGTTTTTTAAATACCAAACTTGATAACGATGTATTACCTGAAAACAATGGAGCTTTGAAGTTTCATAAGAGGAAGCCAGTAACCAACCGGGATACAGTGAAAACAGTGCATAGTAAAGTGAAGTAATAGTAAAGTGACAGTAGTGAAGTGATCCTTAAGTGCAAGTACTTAGAGTTTAAATTAGTACAGTGAAGTGCGAACAATTGGTCCTAGCGAGTCGGATACGTACGTTACGCGAGTGATAGTGCAGTGTAAAGTGGACTCTATTGGATTGCACTAAGGACTATATTCGAGTAAGATCGTTTCAATTCTTTGGACTTGTAGAAATTCGCGAAGTGTGTTTTGGACTTGTAAAATTTTCCGTAATATTTGGGACTTAGAATAATTTCGTAGTGTTCTGAAACTTAGAAAATAAGATTTGTTAGCCGTTCGTCTGGCTCGCATTTGGTCCAGGTCGCTGTTTGTCCAATTAGCGTTTGGTCCAATACGCAATTCGCCCTAAAATCCGGACCAACAGCGAATTGACTTACGCAGCTTGAGTAGCAGTTGGTCCCAATCGTAGTTCGCAATTTTTTCCTGTTACACCTGTTACCACTAGAGTAGTTGTCAGGGGTTACTAGTAGGAATATTTTTCCCACTTGTTACCAGTAAACTTTATGATGGTAACTAAGTACTGGGAAAAATAAATTCCAGTTGTTGGTTATTACCATCGCGTGCTTTACTATGTAATGTACATGTTTTTAATAAAAGGTAATATGAGACACTTTGTCAGTCATTGATAAGGAACTAATTTTATAAATATTACATAATTAAAAAATATTGCCTTGTTAACTACGCGATGGTAACAACTAACAACTAGGAGTTATTTTATATTGATTTAAACTTTCACGATTATCACTTAATCGAGGGGGGGCATTATCTCCAGATCAACTGAGTTGTTATGGGTGCCCTGTGGCACCGGTTTTAGCAAATATCTGGATTTTGAGCATTTCGAGACCAGTATAGATCTGCAATCATGGGCAGTGAAATTATGGAAGCGGTATGTCGATGATGTCTTCTGTGTTATGAGAGATGGCAAGCATGAAGTTGAGCAATTACTTCAGTATCTCAATTCCATTAATCCTAAAGTCAAGTTCACATATGAATTAGAATCGGAGCGTAGTTTGCCTTTTCTGAACGTAAAGATGATAGGTCGAAGTGATGGTTCTTTGTCGCACACTGTCTATAGGAAGCCCACACACAATGTGTGGCCCAGCCACACATTTACACGCCCTGCTTCACCAGCACCCCCGGCAGCTTCAGTCTGTGGTTGATTCTCTAAAGAAAAGCAGAGCACATGACCTCTGTGACCTTGAATTCCTGGAAATTGACTTATCGCACGTTCAGGAGGTTCTGAAGATAAATGGCTACAATATGAACACACGACAACCCAGACGAACACCGAGTAAGAAACGGCCAGATGTTGGTAGGCGACCAGCATTTTTGCCTTATGTCAGGGGTGTAAAGGACAAAATAGGTACGCTTTTGAATAAGTATTCCAAACCAAGCATTCTCAACGGTGGCAGGGCATTTAAGGTCGCCTAAGGATTTTACCTTATCACACGCTAGGCGTTTATAAGATTTTTTGTAGCTGTGGTAGTTCCTATATTAGGGATACCAAACGCACCATAGCGCAAAGGGTAAAGGAACATAATCACGGCTGTTAAAAAGCGTCGAACGAATAAGTCTGCTGTGGCCGAGCATTTGTTGGAGTCCAGACCTAACCATTGGACTGAGCTCCATAACCCAAAAACCCTCTCAACAGAACGTATACATCATAGCCGAGAAGTACGTGAAGCTATTGAAATTAAAAAACATCGGAATTTTAATCAAAATGAGAGGCAAGAAATCTCGTACACGTGGAATCCCATTTACAAAAGCAAGCGAGGTGAAACATCCATTTTAAAGCCTTCGGATGTTGTGGGTGTTGCTTGTAGGCCTAGTAGACAACCCTAGCCTAGAAGTGAATAATCAAGACCAAGTGCGTGGGTAGTTCGAAAAACCCGCGCAGCTCGAAAGTGTTGATACATTTTCTCGGCGGTCTGCCTGCGACCATGGGTGTAACGTCATGCGCGAAACATCAGGATACAATTAAACGTAAGTTTACGCGATTAAGACCCGTTTGTCTTTAAAATATGGGATTTATTTTTCCCAGTAGTTACCACCATATAGTTTACTGGTAACGAGTGGGAAAAATATATCTACTAGTTACCCCTGACAACTACTCTAGTGGTAACAGGTGAGGAAAAAAAGGTGAACTACGATTGCGACCAACTGCTACTCAAGGTGCGTAAGTCAATTCGCTGTTGGTCCGGATTTTAGGGCGAATTGCGTATTGGACCAAACGCTAATTGGACATACAGCGACCTGGACCAAATGCGAGCCAGACGAACGGCTAACAAATCGAAAATAAACAGTGTTCTAAAGACTTAGAATATTTTAGTGAGTTGCGGACTTAGAAAAATCTTGTAATCTAGACTTAGCAAAAATGGATGCATTATACATAGTGCAAGCAGATAACTTGCATCTTCTTCAGAAAGCGAAGTCAAATTTCAAGAAGTGTCCTAAAGCAAGACTTACCAAGTCATACTTGCAAGTTAGAGTTGACAACTTAGACAAACTTTGGGAAGTTTTTCAAGATACTCACAGAGAGATAGTGAAAATAGCTACATCAGAACAACGAAAAAGTCACGAATATTTTACGCAAGATTTTTACAACTGCGGTGAAGAAGAGTACTTAGATACCAAAGCAGATATGATAGCGATTTTAGAGAACGATCAACCGAGTCATGCATCAGGAACTGAGAAGCAATCCATCAGATCACAAAGCCAGGAAGTGAAACTACCTAAGATTAATATACCACAGTTCAATGGAAATTACAATGATTGGGGGACTTTCAAGGATCTATACACATCTCTCATTCATAACCAGAGTTCATTGAGCCCAGTGCAGAAGTTGCACTATTTGAAGAGTAGTCTTACTGGTGAAGCTGAACAACTACTGAAGCACATTCAAATAACGGACAAGAATTATGAAGTAGCATGGAAAACATTACATAACCGATACAATAACAAAAGGATTATGGTTAACTCAATCTTGAACAGATTTTTGGGTCAAAGAAAACTTAATGTTGAATCTGCCAAAGGTGTCAAAGAATTGCTGGATATTTCTACAGAATGCCTGAACAGCTTAAAGAACAATGACATTAGTATCGATAACTGGGATCCAATCATAATTCATCTATTGGTGAACAAATTAGATACAGAGTCACACAAGCATTGGGAAGAGAATCTGAAGACATTATCTGTAGAAGAATTACCGACCTTAGAACAATTCAGCAAATTTTTGGAAGGAAGATTCAGAGTTCTAGAGATGGTTCAAGCTGCACACCCAAAAGAGAAGCCTCAAGTCAAAGCTAAGACATTCCATACAACTGCAACGTCTAGTAGTACCACAGAGTTCAATCAACAATGCGGTTATTGTAACGAAGATCATCTTATCCACAACTGCAAGGAGTTTGCGAAGCTGGATCCTGAACAACGATCCCAAGAAGTTCAAACACGTGGTCTTTGTTTCAATTGTCTACGATCTGGACATAGTGTCAGATTTTGCAAGCGTACTACTTCTTGTCTGCGATGTAAAAGGAAGCATCACACACTATTGCACGTTACCAGAACAAACCCGGTATCCAGAGAAGATAAACAAGAGCAAGAAAACAAAGAGCAAGCTACACCAACAGTCAACTTAGTATCTCACTATGCCACTAAAAGTCAGGTTACTCTATTAGCTACAGCATTAGTGAATATTATGACGAACAGAGGAGTACAAGTAGTTCGAGCGCTCATTGATCCATGTTCGCAAGAGTCTTTCATATTAGAGGAGACAGCAAGTAAACTACAACTCGAGCGAACAAGAGTGGAGGGTCAAGTGACAGGTGTCGGGAACATGGCGACTCCGATCAAGCACGCGGCGGAGATACAAATTGTATCGAGAATAAATGAGAATTACAAGCTAAACTGCACCGCCTACGTGATAAAACAAGTCACTGAGATAATGCCTGTTACGAAGATCAACAACAAACAATGGCCTCATTTACACGGGTTGGAATTAGCTGATCCAACATATCACAATCCTGGGAAGATTGATTTGTTACTTGGTGTGAATATCTACACAGAAATCTTAATGAGCGGAGTCATCAAGGGCAAACCAGGATCACCGTTAGCGCAACAAACGTTATTCGGTTGGATAATTTCAGGAGGAACACCCGCAGAAGAGCACGGAAAGACGGGAAGAATAGTCAGCATGCATTTAAATGTGAGCTTAGACAACATGCTGCAGAGATTTTGGGAATCTGAAACGCTAGAATCAGAGAACAAAGACACTCTAACGCCTCTAGAGAAAAGAGCGGAAGAGATTTACGAGAAAACACTAGCAAGAGATAAGGATGGCAGATTTATTGTAGGATTGCCATTCGTAAGAGATACACCAATTGTACCGGAAAATTCCCGTACAATCGCTGTAAAAAGACTAGAATGTCTAGAGAAGAAGTTAAAATACAATAGCACATTGAAAACTGAATACGACAATGTCATTAGAGAATATCTGACCTTGAATCATATGGAATTAGTAGAGAAGCCTAATAACGAGAAAAATACTACATATTTACCGCATCATGCTGTAGTTCGAGAAGATCGTGTGACTACAAAGGTTAGAATAGTTTTTGACGCGTCCTGTAAAGGATCTAACGGCGTTTCTCTCAATGATGAACTGCTGGTCGGACCGACTCTGCTAGAAGAGCTAAGAGACGTAATAATGAGGTGGAGACAAAACAAAGTATGCTTTGTAGCAGACATCGTCAAGATGTACCGTCAGATAAAGGTTCGTGATGAAGATACTGACTATCAGAGGATTCTATACAGATTCAATCCAAAAGAAGAAATTCAAGATTTCAGAATGCTAACAGTCACATTTGGTACAGCTTCAGCTCCATATTTGGCGATTAGAACTTTAAAACAGCTGGCCAAAGAAGAGAGAGACATATTTCCCATAGCATCTGAAATTATAGATAGAGATTTTTATATGGACGATGTACTTACAGGATTTGATGATGTGAAGTCAGCACTAGAAGCGCACGAACAGCTGAACGAAGTAATGAAAAAAGGTAAATTTGAACTACAAAAGTGGGCTTCCAACAGCAAAGAATTTATGTCGGCCATTCAACCAGAAAAGAGAGAAAATTCTAACACATTAGATATGAATAGAAAGAACCACATAAAGACACTAGGAATCATTTGGAATATAGAAGAAGACACTCTGAAAGTTACCCAGAAGGAAATAAACACTGAAAATGAGAAACCTGTCACAAAGAGAAATGTACTCGGACAGATCGCTTCACTTTTCGATCCATTGGGATGGCTAGCACCAGCAATCATGACCGCAAAGATGTTCATGCAGAAGCTATGGCTAGAAAAGCTAGATTGGGATGAAGACTTACCTAATGGACTTAAAGAAGAATGGATTCAGTACCAAGAAGACTTACCTGCGTTATCAAAGATTCAGATTGATCGTTGGACTGGTTCTAGTAAAAATTCTGTGATCGAGTTACATGGATTTTCAGACGCGTGTCAGACAGGATATGCTGCAGTGGTTTACATTCGAGTTGTACACAAAGATGAGCCACAATGTCAAGTGTCTTTAATTACAGCAAAAACGAAAGTCGCACCAGTTACAAAGCCACTATCTTTACCACGCCTCGAGTTATGCGGCGCTTCGTTGCTTAGTAAACTAATGAAACATGTCATGAAGGTGCTGAATATTGAGTTACAGCAAACATACGCATGGGTGGATTCAAAGGTAGTATTGGCCTGGATAAAAGGAGATCCAAACAGATGGACACCATATGTCAAAAACAGAGTGATTGACATAAGAAACAATTTAGATACACATTGGTTATATGTTAACACAAAGGATAACCCAGCAGATCCTGCTTCCAGAGGTCTGTCACCAAGCAAGTTGAAACTGCATCAGTTATGGTTCAATGGTCCAAACTTTTTGCGAAATATAAACTTTACCGTTTCCGTTGACTCCATACCTGAAACAGAGCTAGAAAACGCTTGATCGTTAAATGTAAGACGACAATTGTTAACACAGACTCTGATAAGCTGGCCCTGCTCCAGAAATATTCATCGCTACAAAAACTGTTGGATGTTATTTCTTACTGTAGAAGGTGGTTGAAGATCCTGAAAAAAGAAAAGAACATTAGTAAACATATAACCTGTGAAGAAAAAGATGCAGCACTTACCTTATGTTTAAAGATGTCTCAAGAGATAGAATTTCCTGAAGAAATTAATCAACTGCAAACTGGAAAAGCGATTAAGAAAAGCAGTCGTCTTTTACCTTTCACACCATACCTGGACGATAAAGGTCTTTTAAGATTGGGTGGAAGACTGAAGTACGCAGACTTGAGTATGGAACAAAAGCATCCTATCATAATCACTAAAGACAACGTGCTCTTACCAGTTTTGTTAGATGACGCTCACAAAAGCACTCTTCATGGAGGACCTCAACTGATGACACTATATTTGAGAAGCAAATACTGGATTATAAAAGGAGGATCATCAATCAAAAAATTCTATAAAAAATGTATCAAGTGTGCAAGACATAATGCAAAAACAAACACTCAACTGATGGGAAACTTACCGGAAGTGCGAGTAAAACCCTCACGCCCGTTTCTTATAAGCGGTGTTGATTTTGCCGGTCCTATCACGTGCAGAATGAGTAAAGGTCGAGGAGCGAAGACGTACAAGGCATACATAGCGTTATTTATCTGTATGTCTACAAAAGCCATACATCTGGAATTAGTCAGTGATATGACTACAGATGCATTCATAGCTGCGTTCAAGAGATTTGTTTCCAGACGTGGTCATTGCAAGGAACTCTGGAGTGACCATGGTACTACATTCGTTGCAGCTGAAAAGGAATTATTGAAAATGTGGCAACAAGGTCGCAACGAAATCCCAGATGACTTATTAAAGCATTTAGATGGCAAAGGTACTCGCTGGAGATATATTCCCCCTGGAGCACCAAACTTTGGAGGACTATGGGAAGCCGGTGTAAAATCTACAAAATATCACTTGAAAAGAATAATGCAAGAATCAACACTAACCTTCGAAGAGATGTATACCGTTCTTTCTCAAATAGAAGCGTGCCTCAATTCACGTCCATTGGCTCCATTGGGTGACGATTTAGATTATTTAACACCTGGACATTTCCTGGTCGGCGAACCCCTGATTTGTATACCAGATCGCAGTAATGATATGAGTTCTATATCCAACTTGTCAAGATGGCAATTGACACAACATATGGTTCGAGATTTTTGGGTTAAATGGCAGAGTGAATATCTTTATCGTTTGCAAATGCGTCCAAAATGGAATACACCTCAGAAAGATTTAGAACTTGGAGAATTAGTATTGATAAAAGATGCTAGATTTCCACCAGCAAACTGGAGAGTAGGTAGAGTACTCAAGAAGTACCCTGGCACTGATGGATTGACTCGTATGTATGACATTCGCACAGCTTTCGGGATTACACAACGACCGATCACCAAGCTGTGTAGACTTCCTAATTAATAATCAAGGAATACTTCCTTGGCGGCGGAGGATGTTGAGATTTAAAGTTGCCGCTAGATGGAGTTTTTTAAATACCAAACTTGATAACGATGTATTACCTGAAAACAATGGAGCTTTGAAGTTTCATAAGAGGAAGCCAGTAACCAACCGGGATACAGTGAAAACAGTGCATAGTAAAGTGAAGTAATAGTAAAGTGACAGTAGTGAAGTGATCCTTAAGTGCAAGTACTTAGAGTTTAAATTAGTACAGTGAAGTGCGAACAGTGTAAAAAGTATATGTAGGGTTTGATATAGCATAATATACAAGAGTAGTTTAAATAAGGACGAGACGGTATACGATAGAAATAAGTGCGCACTTTCAATCTAATATCTTCTACTTAGTCGTTCAAAGGCCAAATAAAAGGTTTCCCCAAACAAAATAAATTATATCCTTTTCCCTCCACTATTAATCCAAAATTCACTGGTAAATTTTATTGCATGGATTGGACGGCAGGAAATCTAAGTAAATAACTAGAACATACCCGCATGCACTCACTCTAAACTTCTATCAAAAGTTCACGTTTAACTTGTTGTGTTGATGTGCCGATGTGGTAATACAGAAGCACTTTTCTGCTCAAAAACTTTTAAAATACCAGTTACATTTCATCCTGCAGGTATCCATTTCAATATTCTTTCCAATATGGACGTGTGTTATAAGGAAATTTTAAGCCCAGAACGCCGCGTTGTTCATTTAGATGCAAATTGATGAGCACGGACCGACTCTTCGGAACACCGGACAGGATATGCATCCCTAACTATGATAGATCAGGGGCCTGGCGCAGACTGAAATAGAACACCGAAATGCTAATCGAACTGTATTAGTGTATGGAAATGACCATGTGAGCTGGATTCGTTATTCCAATAAATTTGACGTACCTATTGTTCGACGTTCCCATTTCCGATGAACGATTTGCGTTTTAACCAGACCCCCTAGATATTAATTTCATGTTCCATTTGAGACTAAGCGATATAAGTGTAACTGCGAACTGTTAACTAGTACGCAGTGCTTTGCGATTATTATGAGCAAAACTAGGTAGGCATACAGGATGATTTTTGAGTCATGAAGCAGGAGTGAACAGGGTACTGGGGATAGTCACGTTGCAAGAGCAAGTTTCACGGATGACCCAAATATCACCCAGTAAAGAATAAACAAACAAGTATACTCATGAAAACACTGTACCTGTAAATAAATACAGTATGAATACCTTCTCTAAACACAATAGATGTTCTAGTGATTTAAACATTTTGTTAGTGAATTTCGAAATATGCTATAATTATTCTAAGCACTTAAACACTAAAACGAAAATGATTGATGCCATTATAAAAATTTGATCGTTTAAATTTGTTCACTTAATATTACATTTGGCATGTTAATATTTTTGACTGCTTTGAAGTTATAAAAAGTTAAAAAATATCTGCTTAGATTGAAATGAGGAGATATTTACATTTATTTGAAACGAAGCATTCGCAACAAAATTACAATTCCATCTGAGTTCGTTGCAGAAAAGAAAACCGTTCCTCTATTTCCATTGAAGTTCGGTAGGATGTATGGACGGAGTGATCTTTACAAAGTTTTCCACTCTAGGAGCCCCGGCCAGGGGTCGTTTACGTGCAGCCCGTAGACTGCATCCAAAGGATTTCGCAATAAATATGAAACATTTGAGATGACCCGAGTCAGAAAAAAAAGCCTAAAGAGATCGAAATCGAATCATTGTGTCATATGTTGCTTTATGCATTATTTTTTTATCAAATACCATCAATTTCTACTGATATTAATAATGCCTGGAAAATATTTATGCCGCGGTTGTGTAAATTATATATTCAATTTAGTACTATGAATCTCGCATTTGTCGACGGGCAATAGACAATGGTCAATCGAAAAAAGCTCTGTCGTAAAAGCTCTGATAAGCTTTTATTAGGATATTATTTTAACGGAAGACAATCGGACGTCGAAAGGTACTTCGCACATGTTAGGGAATGTTTTGTTAATTTTTACAGCCGTCTTGCGCTTTAAAAAAATATAAACTGGTAATACCAGCGTATTGTTTGGGTACGCCAAGTCATATACGTTCCATCTAGTGAACAAGACGAGAGATCTATGGAACAGAGTAAAATCCTGCCTTTTCCTCGCGCACCACGACGGGCCTTTTCTCACATCATATTCGTAAATTATAAATATGTAGATGTCGGCTACTCTTTTTGTTCTTTGAGAATTCAGACGAGACCTGAGCTTTACGAGTTATTTTGCTCGTGAGTGGGAGAAAACAAGGAGAAAATGTATTAGTTATGATAATGTAGGTAAATGGATCTATGTAGGTACCTTCATGAGAAATATTTTCAGCCAGAAAACTGTAGTTTAATAAATGAAAGCGTCGTCGGCGTGTACAGTCAGCAGCATAAATATCAGAATTCCTGTTTCCAAGTAATACGTGGCATTCGGGGCAACCTATATTGGAGTCGTAGCAGATATCTTCGTTATTTAAAAAGAGAAACAATAAACATATTGTTTAGGTAAATGTTGAAATGTACTAACAAATTTATCTACGAATAACTTGGGTAGCTGTGTATGCTTACTTTATTGTTACTGAAACATCTTTATGTAAACTACTTTAACTCCTTTCTTTGAAACCGTTCGCTTGATTGCTACCTGCTACCAAGTTACCTTAGTTAGTATAATGTGGTTGTAACCTGCATGCCAAAGTGGATATTTGGAATATAATTTAATTTAATAGTTATACTCGTAATAGGTTGAGACTGAGTGCCTTCACAGTCAAACTGTGCATATGAAACATTTTTTTTCAACTATGTTTACTTAGTTAGCTTAAATTTTAAGCAAAGAAATAAACTAGCATTCGCCGCCTGTTTACAGTATTTATGTAAAATTAAAGTGAATTGTGAATAATATTCTTAATTTATTTATTTAGTTACTTACTTTCATATTTGCCGGATAAAGCAACATTTTTCTACTGAAAAATAGCAACATTTTAATTAAAACAACTTTTTGATTAAAAAGGAGTGGAAATCATATTTAAATGTACAAATATTTATTTACCCCGCTTCAGCGCATGTATGAGTAATACAATTTCCGACAATATTTCAGAATTCAGAACCACACTGCATCCATGTTAACTTTGATTTTCCACTTCAAACACATGTTGTACTACAATGTTGATAGTCGTTGTCGGTGTTTTCACATACAATTACTAATAGTAATATGCAGACAGAGAAAATTAACGTAGAATATAAAAGCTTTTTTGATTAAACGGATACAGTTTTAAAACTATGTACTTACCTATTTATCTGGCTTGTGTTGTTATAAAGTTGCATCGTTTTAAGTAGATACCTAAGTACTTAAGTTCCTATTTGATATAGTTACTTAATGGTAAATACTGTTTAGGTAGTTATTTCTCTTACAAAGCTTAAAAAATTGGACGAGGTGAATTAAAGCAAAAAACAAATTCGTTTAACAAAACTTCGTTACAACAGTTTTAGAGACATTCACGGAGCTGAACGTTATTCAATTATTCGGTTGGAAATTTGCAAAACTTTTTTATACTAGTGGGTGGCACAATATAAGACTTTAACGTGAACATCATGTACATAAATGTAAATGTGAATTGACATGTAAAAAGATTTTACCAATAACTAAATATGATTATGATTAATATCCTGTTTTCCATTTAGTAAGGTTTGACTTATTAAAAAGTACGAAGTTGTACGTTTAGAAAAAAATGCTCACAATAAAACCAGTCACATGATCATCCAACTTGATGATCAAATGACATTTGTCTAACCGCATGTCAGCAATGGATAACATTGGCACACAAGACCAATGAGTGACGTCATGAAAAAGATATACTCAGCAAGTTGGTGGGAACAGGCGATCGAACAGGTGGGATCGATTGGTTTGCTAAGCTTGTGTCCTTCCGAGTAAATTTATGTACAAAGCATAATGACCTGAGAGTCTTTAGTCACAAACAATATTTTTTATCGACCGTCGAACCCATGCTTCATAAATACCCTAGTAAATACACTCAGAATTGTTCGAACGTTTAATTCTCATTCGAATCGCCGCATATGTAACGTCTATTTAAATCTCGGCCTTTGTTTAAAGGATGTAATCTGGGGTGAAACAGGCCTCTCGATGAAAATGGTGTAAGTAGAATAGGCTACGACCCGGAACGGGTGCCTTATTGTTTTACTATTAGGACCGAGGGACACGTGTCATGTATTTTAGATACTTATTTATGTTTATATGAAAGACAGAATGTTCCAAATTCCTTGAAGTTCAAGGTTAACGATCGTAAAGACGTTTAACTGTTATTTACAACGCTATCAGTGTGTGGCACGCATATGGGGTGATTCGGTGATTATCAATAATTTATTGAAAGCTCTTTCTGTTAAGTAATTTAATTGCTAGGTACATGTGTCTAATTACTTATATTTATGAAAACAACCCAATTACCTGAAAGTAGCAATTAATTTCGTAAGTTTATGGACCTTTAATAGATTGAAGTGTAATTTACGCGACACATATATTATGTAAACATATTTAGTATTTAGTTTAGTAAGCACGTCCACGCAAAGTGACGTAAAATTCAGAAAAAGGCGTGTCCGCGTTTTACTCAAAGTGAACGAAAAATAATCACATTATTTTAAACAGTATATTTTATTGTAATACTCGTACGTAACCTCTACTTTTAGCAATTTCCTTTAAATATGTATTTAAATACTCATAAAGATGTAAATATTACATTCTATTTTAGCAGTAAGTACTGATAGAAATCCGATTTTAGCAGTATCACATATTCATACTCGTAACTCTGAATGTACTATAAAAATGTAAACGTATATTTTATCACGTCTAGGGTTCAGTGACCCGTACTGCATGCTGGGCATCCAACCAGCCTCGCTGCCCGCCTCCCCCCGCGCCTCCGAGGACGAAGGCCGCAAGCACGGCTTCCGTCTCAGCTTCAAGCGGCGCGACGGACGCCAACAGCGTGACAGCTTGGGCAGACTACCTGCGCGGTACATCAGGGCTACCGGCGTAAGGCCGCATACGCTGTCGCCGAAATGGAACGAAAGCTTTAAATTGTAAGTTCACAGCTTCAAGCAGTTCATTGACAGCTTGGTCAGACTACCCGCGAGGTACATCAGGGCTACCGGCGCCAGGCCGCATACACTATTGCCTAAATGAAACAAAAGCTTTAAATTGTAAGTTGATAGCTTCAAGCGCGACAGGAGTCAGAACATCGACAGCCTGGGCCGACTACCCGTGCGGTACATCAGAGCGTGCCCTACCGGCGTCAATCCGTATACAATATACAGGGTGGAAAGGGACGACGTTCCATCCCGCTACCGACCGAGTCTACCAACCATTACGATGAACTTTCAGTACCAACATCGAAAGCGTACATGGAAAATTTACTTTTCCATACTATTGAACTCTAACTAATCACTCATTTTGTATGAGGGGTTAATTTTTTTTTTAATATTTCGATGTTGGTCCCATACTAAAAGTTCATCGTAATGGTTGGTAGACTCGGTCGGTAGCGGGATGGAACGTCGTCCCTTTCCACCCTGTATACATTGTCGCCTAAATGGAATAAAAGCTTTGAATTGTAAGTACTGATGACAGCTTGAAGCGACGCGACGCGACTCTATAACATGACATCTTCGGGCAGCTGCCCACGCGATATACCAAGGCCTCCAAAGATCGACCGCATACGCCGTCGCCTAAATGAGATGAAAGCTTTAAATAAATTGTAAGTTTTATTGTTGGTTAATTGTGTTAGTATACGTCATAGACTCCGTAGCCTTACCCTATGAATCGGTCGATGCGGCAAATTTTCTAGCCCTTATCTACCCTATGAATAAATCATAATTAGATCTTAAATCCTAATTGAGTTTACCCTGATACATGACATTTATCTCAGAGTAAAATGCAAACCAGTAGGTAGACATAATCCAATCGTAGTACTTCAGAAAAACAGGTGCTCGATTGTTTAATGCTCAGAGCGTGGAATAAATAGTTACGTCTGGCAGCTCAATTACCTCGTTAAAACCCCTAAATCTATTATGTTATCAGATTTCTCAGACGGGCTTTTAGCTAGACCCTTAATACTTAAGCTTAAACTCATTACGCAGTATTGTTGTCGTCTTTAAAGGACGGGTATTGTGCACATCTTACGCGTGGCTTGTCATCTTGCACTGATTGAAAAAAACCCTCTAGACATTCTCAAATTATCGTGAATACGCACATTAAATTAAAAACGTAAGTGAGTATTTCCATTACACAAATTTAATTCGTGCTAATGTGTGCGTATGCAAAGTAAAACGTCTATTAAAAAGGTTTTGGTTCCAAAAACAACTTCTGTAATATGTAGAAATTATTTTACTTACAATTATGAAAGTATAGACATAATTATAATGAAACATATAATAACATATAAAGTATATCTATTCTACACTACACAGACACAAATCGATCGTTCGATTAATCAAGATAATACCCATTGGTTACAATATATTACGTCACATTAGCCGATTGACCGTGCCATTTGGTTATTATTCATTTCCAACATGACATGTATGTAACTATGTACCTACTATCTATCAATAAGAATAAAACCACCTATATTTACCTATATACGAGTATACCCTTGTAAGTAATGGCGAACGTGGGAAAATGCTAGTTAAAGATACAAATTATCTGCAATATATCAGCACGAAAGTGCTAACAACCCGTTTTAAGAGGTCTAGGAAGTCCCGAGGTAGCTGTTACAGCGTTTTAATTTTACATGCCGTTTACACCGTAACCGCGAGGCCCGCGGGGCCAATGTCAGGCTCCACGAGTAAAGCTCGAGTTACATGTGCGCTTCAGTACAGAAATACTTACCTACTTTTTTATCAAATAAACGGTGTTTTGTAAAGGTGCATTCAGACCAAACGAGCATTCGCTATTCTAACCTCTACAAAATTCGATTGTTACACAAAACGTGATTCGTTGATTTCGTAGAGTGGGGGATTGAACAGCGAATGCTGGTTTGGTCTGAATGCACATTTAGATTACGACAGGCAAAAAAGCGGGATTATAATATGTATATTTATTTATTTAAGCTTTATTGCATAAAATACAAAAAAAATTTACAAATGGCGGACTTAATGCCTAATGGCATTCTCTACCAGTCAACCATAAGGCCAAACAGAAAACGAATAAAAAGGTATAAGTACGTATTCTGTACCATCCAACTACTATGTACCTTTTAAGTAAAATGTCCCACAATGTCACTTTATTTAATTTGTCTAAAGATACAAGCTAATTCCGTCCTAATGGTTAGCGACAAAGAGGAACGTTGTACTAGCTTTTTTTTAAAACGACCACTTAAACACGAGTGTTTGCTGACGGTTTCGATAACCTCCCCACCATCGACGCATAATTGTATCCTCTTTGAGAGCTGGTGACCATACCAGCAAGGACCCTATTAAAATCATTCGACATATCTTATTGTTTGCGTCGTCGTATTATTTGGGAGTGATTTTCTGTAAGCTGGGTGTTCTCTAGCTGAATTCCGCTGTAGATTTGTCATTCGCTGTGTTGTAAGTACTATCCTATTGTTCGTAGTGACATTGACGACATATCATCGGACGTCCTCCACCTGGACATCTGGGACCACGACGACGAGAGCTCGGTGCTGGACGCGGTGTCACGGCTCAACGAGGTGCGCGGCGTCCGTGGGCTCGGCCGCTTCTTCAAGCAGGTCTGCCAGAGTGCGCGGCAGGGCAGCCAGGATGACTTTTTAGGCAAGTTTTTACTATATGAGCAATTCTTTTTTTTTATGGAATAGGAGACACTGCTTTCAAAAAGTTTGTACATTTGGATCACGTTAAGGCTTCCAATACCTACCGGTATTTTTTGTATGGACAATACCGGGGCACAAGATTCAAGCTAAAAAGCAAGGTAAAATTACACCTTCGAACTTAGCAAGCATACTTAAAACCGACATGCTTAAACAAATTAAAAATTACAATAACTGATTATTTATTTTTTCCGAGCCGCCTGTATCATGTGCTTGCCGACCGAGCGGTTATTGTTCGAGCGGCCGGCCGGCGCGCGATAACAGAGAGATGCAGTGATCTAGTTTGATGTACCTAATTATTTTTGCAATCATATAATTGTTACCTATTACCAACATTTTGTACTACATGTTTTATAAGATTATAAGTTAAGTACCTACTGCGGAATGAGGTATCGAGACAAACCAATGTGGTTTTACGATACTATCATAAAAAATGTATGTAGTTAGTATTATATCCTAATAAATAATAAAAAAAAAAGCAAATGAGCAAGTATTAAAAAGTTTGTACGTTTGGATTACGTCTTCGATATTGTTAAAAATTGGTAGGCTGGTCAAGTCAATCAATGATCCTGAGCAAGATCCAGTACATTTGAATGGTTCACGAAAAAACATGTGCAGTGCTTAAGTCAAAAATACGCTGAGAATCATGGGCTTAAATATAATGTTAAAAAGAGTGAGGTAATGGTTTTTAAACCAAAATCCAAGACCTACATCGATCTGCCTGACATATCATTATATAACACACCTCTACCCAGAGTAGAAAAAGTTAAATATTTAGGACATTGGGTGACGGAAGACCTCAGCGATAATATTGACATAGAAAGAGAGCGTAGGGCGCTGGCCGTTCGTTGCAATATGCTATGCCGCAGGTTTGCTCGTTGTACAGTTCCAGTAAAGGTAACGTTATTCAAAGCATACTGCCAAACTTTTTACACTTGCAGCCTGTGGGGTAGCTTTACGCAGCGAGCGTACAGCGACCTACGAGTACAATATAATAATGCCTACAGGATGTTGATGGGTCTGCCTCGCTACTGCAGCGCCTCGGGAATGTTTGCGGAGGCGCAAGTAGATGGGTTCGACGCAATCATGAGAAAGCGATGTGCCTCCTTATTAAACCGTTGGCGAGGCAGTTCCAACAGCATCCTGAAGGCGTTAGTAGATAGGTGGGACTCTCCTCTACTGCAGAGATGGACTAAGCTCCACACTTCTTAGATATAATATTATTTTATTAATTAGTATTATCTATTTTTAAATATGTAGTAGTTAGTTATATGGACTACGTCCGAAATAAAAGTTGTTATTATTATTATTATTATTAAAAAAATCAGGGCAAATTCACACTTTATTCTGTTAAAAGTAAGGTGGTATTTCCTTCTGTAATTTGAATTAACTAGACATGTTCTTTCCGTGGACCCTTCATTTCCCGAATTTGTCTCTGTAACCACTAGCAAAAAAAACTTTTTGTGGGAGACAATTCATGAATTCGAATCATGAATTGTCTCCCACAAAAGTATTTTGATCATATTTGTTTCTGTACTAATGTCAAACAATACTTTTAAACTCCTCAATTGACACTTCGATTGCATTATGTAGGTACAATTCACGACGCATTACAATTGAAAGCCTCTTTCTAGTAGACAATGGCTTCTTGTTAATAAATATGAGTCGTATGTTGTTAAGCATTGGACCACACAATCTCATTTCCACGTGTGTAGCTACCGATCGCGGCTTGTTTGAGTAGTCCAAGTACGTACAATATTGTTATAGTCACTATATCAGATTTAACGCGTGTGTGAACAGAGCGTAACAAACACCTGCGCCAGTAATTTTCTGTTGCCGAGGTTTTTGCACGTAGCGGGTTTAGATAGATTAAATGTTGGCACCTGGGCTCCGAATCGACACATGAAAAATGATTTACGAGTACAGTCGATGTCAAAAATATAGTTTCGGTTTTGGTAATAAAAATATATTTACATGATTACGTTCTTCTACCAAATAGGTACTTAAAAACCATAAATATAACAAGTGATTCTGTTAGCTGTAGGTCTCGCTTCATGTAATGTTCTTCTTTTGAATTTATCTTCCGGCATAATTTATGCCAAAATGTTAGCAGGATTCTTTTTAGTTACGTAATACTCTAATATAGTATCACAAACGAGGAATTTCATAAAAAATACTATTCCGGACTCTTAATGTCAAACTTCATGTACCTACGTACATTGTAAATTGTACAGAGTTTTGAAAATAAAGTTCGGTAAAAATAAATCTACACAAAATATGTAAATACCTGACAAACTCTATAAATTTGGCGTTTGTACATAGGTTAAAAAGCCTGTATTTGAAGGAGCAGCACAGCTAGACAAATGGACAGGCAAAAGAATTTGTAACAATCAAAACAGTAACGGAGAACTTTAGTTCACTTCGGTATCCATTTTTTATTCTGCCTACTCCGTATAAGAAAAGAGTAATTTATTTCACTTTATAGGAGCCATTCCCTCACAACACAATAGCGTTATTACGAAAAAGTGCTATAACACTCGCCTACTTGTAGCGCTGGCTGAACCGGCGGCGTCAGACTCATCGAAGCGGGCTAAATGGCTAAAAATATCAGGCAGGCTTTTAAGCTATAAGTATCTTAGTACTTTAAAAGCTTTGTTTCAATATTGTGTTTCAATATAACGTCACATTAATTGAAACGTTTTAGTACTGCATTTCTGAACAGTTTAACATAATGTGAATAAATTAACTTAAGTACTTAACACTGCTGCACTGAAATAGGTAAGAATAAGTGTTTATATTTGCTATGCCTATCAGGCGCGGATCCAGGACTTCGTTGAGGGGGGGGGGGGGGGGCAATGCCGTATGAAATGATAGTATTTTATACATAAAACTGCATCTAGGCATACAGAAGTCCAGTGTAAGGGGGGGCAAGTGCCCCCCATGCCCCCCCCCCCTTTTTTTTTTGTTGAAGCAGGGGAGAATGCATTTACGCATCATCAATACGGGCTGGGGGAGCCCATGATGGTATGTTGTGCATCAGTGTAATTTAATACATAAATCATAAATGACTAGGCTAGTTATAATGGTAAATAAAATAAGATGCTTTGAGATATCGACACAGAAAAAATACCTTGGTCGTCTAGTTACCACTACCAACATTTTTGTATGTATATCAGAATTATGGAAGTTATGAGAACTCGATTAACATAAAAAAATATAGTTATAAAAAGGTGGCATGGAATACCATACTACATTTACGAATTCTAATAAAATTTTCCGGATGATGTGAGTGAACATGTTCCGTATATCTATCGTTCAATTACTCTACTATTAACCAAACAACGTGTACCTAAATGTTTACTCGTACAATTAGGCATTTGTGTAAATGAAATTTCGCTAGCCGCTTCAACGATTTCGATGAAATTTACGTTTAGGGGCCGCAGTAAAGCGAGAAATGATAGGAAGCCAGTAGTGGCTGTATTTCTGGGAAAATTCTGTTCGAGTTTCACTTACTCGTGCGTGTGATGCTTAAACGAGAAATTTCCACGAAGGCAACATGTATTGTATCTGCCAGTCAATATTGTAGTAGCATGTCAACAATGATCTTCTGTACCATCCCTTACTTATTAGAGATATCTGAATATTGAAAGAACGAAGTAATAACTATGCTTGCTCAGGCTGATCATGCTAATTGCTTGTTAAGAAGTTATGTAGGTATGTCTGACGGTACCTACACACTTTCATGCGTTTCACTAGATGCCTGTGTGATGTAGGAAAACCCAAGCGAATTAAATGTCACACCTTACTCAGAGACTGTCAACTGAAAAACAACTATTTCTTTAACGATTTCATATGTCCCCCATTTTATGTGTATACCTACCTGCAACACAGAAACGCTATTAATATATTTTGATTTTAGCGAATTTGTAACTGATGCTCTATACACATATTTTTATTAAAAGTTTATTTTGTAAATTGCCCTTATCACTGAAAGGCGCTAACCTAACCTTCATGTAGGAAACGCACATTATTTTAATCAGAGCTAGTGCCATAATAGAGACTTATCGCAAGGTACATACATAGTTACTAGAGTAGTTCACACTATAGGTGCATTATAGATACAGCAATCAAGTTCATGTCTCTCGTATTACCCTCGCTTTTATTAAAGTAAGCGTAAAAAACTCAGCGCTCTTTATCAAGGAAATCGACATACCTACCTATATTGGTAGCTGTGTAAAATAAGACTGGCTCATTTTTCTTACACATTGCAGTCGCCTGTGCTGTATCTAGTAGACTAGGCGCTAAAGTTGTTAACAAATCACTGTAACAGTTTAACCCACTGCCATTAGTTACCTTGGCTTCCTAGTGCTAGACAATTTCAAGAGCGTATTAAGGAATTGGAACCGAACATGAAGATGGAACCAAATTCCTTCATTTAACATTACAAGCAATGTAATTCTGAATGAATGTGCTCAATAATGTTGAATGAATCATGCTCGAACCCCACGACAACAATTTACATATTTTTCAGGCGAGAGCTATACGCCGCTTCGCTGGGCTCGCCCTTTTCAGTCGCGGGCGACATTGGCTCGCATTTTTCCGTCCCAAATTCGATTTAGGCACGAACCAATGAATTTTCAGAAACATTTATTTATTTATTTATTTAATCTTTATTGCACAAAAGAAAAACTTATAGTACAAAAGGCGAACTTAATGCCATACGGCATTCTCTACCAGTCAACCTTCATATAGTAGTCAACATTCATATGAGCCCAGGAATTTTTCACTTGTTTTAAAGCAAATAGTATGATGCTCGATTTATAAAACGTTGTATGATATGATGTGTGGACATAGATTATTCAATTCTTGTAGAATTAACAATAGGAGTCGGAGTACTTGCTATTAGTATTTCGTCCTTATTTGTAGGTAATTTGTATTAAATCCCGGACAATTGGGACACTCAAAATTTTATAAAACACAGCTCTCTTCGATCTTATTACTTAGGTATTTAACGTATCCTACAACGTCCTTTATAAACCGCAAATAATATTGCTTGGCAAAAGCCTACATAATAATTAAGTCAATGTAAACTGTGACTGTAACGCATACTCAAAATCAGTCCGGCTTATAGATCATATATTTCTGAAAACTTCTCCCCAATAAATAGGTTCTTATTCTTGTGTTGGATAACATCAAACACATTGGAACAAAAACTATCGTAAGTTTAATTGGGGTGATATCGGCGAGCTTGGCAAGCAATCCCCGCCCTGGGCGGTCTACTAGTCTATTCGCAAGACAGTTTGTCTCGCTTGTAAGTTTGCCTCAGTGTATAACTTGACCGCGACATTTGTAGCAACTACACAATCTGAAAGGTCGCGAAATTAACGATTTCTTCTGTTTCGAAGCGAACTTTGGGAATAATACGGCTGTGATCAGGATTCTCATTCGTGAAGCGAGTTTTGGCGAATTGGTTGCTTGGGTGCAATTTGAACTCAAGCTCCATTAAATAACGTGATTTTGGGATGGTAGACTCTTAGTGAGATAGCTGATTAGTCGCATCCGTGATTAAGACGTCATTGGAATTACACCTCAGGAGTGCCCGTTCTCCACAAATGTGTCGGGAAAATACCTAATTAATATGGGAATGTGGTGACGGCAGTAAGAATACATTTATCACCCAACTCCTCCTGCGGGTGTCGTAAGTGTCGACTAAGGGATTGAAGTGTCACAGACCATTCTACAAGATTGATGATGGGCAGCAGCGTCATCACACGTCACACATTACTGCGATCGCCAATCCGCTTGCCCAGTGTGGCGATTATGGGCATTTACCTCCTAATGCGTCTATACGCATAGTTAATAGGAGAGGCTGGACGTAGCAGCAGTGGACTAACATTGGCTGATGATAATGATGATGATGATAATGATGAATATGGGATTGGATATCTTTATAATTGAACAACACTCTAATGTAATGTAAATTTTCAGTTAAGCCTAAATATCGGCTTAATTATGTTTGGTATGATAGTCGAACTTAGACTTAAGCACGACAAAGCCTCTACGTATTACGTATGGACTTACTCAGGTATACATATTATTAATGACATCAATTTTGATATCAATGGTTGTACTGTATTAAAGTCAAATATCGTACGTACGATACATAAACGTACGTTTATGAACATCAGCAGATCATATGGTTTTGCAGATATATTATGATTCTTGCTAATAGTAGACACAAAACCCTGCTTGTAAAGTTATCAACACATAATTCCTTATGCGATTATGAGGGTATATTTACTTTATGCGGTCTCGTTTATTTGATAAGATAGGTACCTACACTTACACCAAAACTCATGAGCTTGCCTTATTCTAATCCATTTACATTTTACCTGGTGCAAAGGTTATCCATCGCCATTCAACGTGGTAACGCTGCTAGTGTGATGGGTACCTTCGCTCCAGGTACAACTCGTGGCGGACTTTTCGATTAATTTAAGTTAGATAGTTTTATTCACTATATTCAATTAGTTTTATATTATCGATATATTTCATAGGTTTAGGTATTTTATTTTTATAAATGCGTCTGATTTTGTATCTTAATCTTAATAAATAATTTATTCGTATCTATCTTTTAGCGAGTAATTCTTATAGAAACCTACATTAATTATGGGTATTCGGTTATTTACATCTGTATCGCGGATATCTCGGATTATGATTTATTTTCACTTGAAGTACTCATTATTGACTACATAGTCGTTTTTTGTTGAAAACCGGTCAAGTTTGGTCTAATGTTTATTTTATATTTGTAAGCGAAACTGTCGCCCAGGACAGGTACTTTATTTGTATCATTGAACTATTCCCGTTTTATTTATTTTCTGTTCATGAGAATAATAGAATGGGTATTCGACACAAAGAAAAATACACATAAAAACATCACACGTTTTTATTCATATTGTCTTTTAGAGGTCTACTATCTACATCTATAGACTTAAAAAAAAGAATATTTAACCATTCGATTTGGTAGTGAATTTACAATATTAGGTACTAATTTCTGTATTAAATTGGGCGATCGAACTTTTCGGATAGGAATTTTCTCGATAGTACCTGGCTAAATTGAATTTATGATAGACTGAGCTAAATTTAACTTGTACCTGGAGCATACCCTTATCACATAGTTTGTCAATCCTAAAAGTTCTCGAACATTTTGTAACGATAATGTTTGAAATAGGTATGGCAAAATTAAAAAGTAAAATTTGACAAGAATGTAATGACTATTAATTAGTCTTGATAATGGCTGTGGACATAGAAAATAGCTAGAATACAAAATATACCTACCTACAGGTTCTTCTACTACTCTATCTAATAAGCAGCTTTCAAAAAGTGAGTAAAGCTAAGCTGAATATAATTCAGTGCGATGAGTTTTAATGCAACAAGTGAGCATGAGTACAACAAATACTTTGGCATGCTAAAAGTTTTCCCCTGAAATTGAAATTTTCATTCGTGGACGGAAATTTTATGGCTCGTCAGCATCTGGAAATCTTCGACTACACGCTAAAATGAGAACTCTCGTCAAAAATTGGATGTAACAAGATTGATGTGTGCGAGCGCAAATTCAATATTTATTTGCCGTGGGCCTGTTTGATATTCATGCCGAATGGAAATCATTCAGCCACAAGCCAATGACTGTGTGCGACTTCTGCACTTTGCTGTTTTTAAAACACAATACGTATATCGTTAGTTTTTTTTATATTCCATTTTTATACAATATCTGACTCCCACATATCCCACTTAACTTTTGAATGCTTAAGTAATTGCTTGTTATTACATAATTATATGTATATCTACTGTCAAGCTCTATCTAAAGTGAAATAAACACCTCAAATCCACAATTGCACAACTGATATTATTTGTACCAATTTATACAGGGTTACTTTTTCACCAGTACAAAAAATCAACATACGTAATAGTAGTCCAAGTTACAGAATACTAGTATTTTTTGTTACTACCCCTTTAGAACAAAAAAACTAAAATACCGATGTTTGAACTTATCCGCAAACCTAATAAGAAAATTGGACGCATTACGCATTATCAATGTACATAACTAGCAAAACACACGAACTGGCAACTGTTTGTTTACAACGTCATCGTACGTGGCATGGCGGCTTAGAAAAGCGGCGGTGATAATCAACTTATGATTATGACTTGGCAAAAAAATCTTACTTGATCCCTAATCTTCCTTCATACTTGTACTAAGGACAGAAAATTTCTTCATTGAGGCGTATTTAAACACTTGAAATCAACTTTATGCACAATGATTGGAATAAAAAAAACATAAGATAAGATAAGATAAGATAAGATAATTTATTTGATAAAAACATGAGTGATATAAGATGTCAATATGTACATATGCATTTCTTTACATGTTTGGCCATAATTTCGGCGTTCAAATATTCATTATGATAAAATTACAAATTTATACATTATTATAACAAAAAACATAATTACAATACAAAACTATCAATTTACAATTAATCTATCAATTACCATAATATAATTTAAGAGTGTCAAAAATGAAATTTAAAATGTCGTATAATATCGTTAATGGAATAGAAACAATGGTCTATTAGGATGCAAAAGAGTTTTCTACTGAATTCTTTTCCTTCAAGTTCTTTTATTTTTACAGGCAGCATATTGTATAGTTTGATGGCCATACAGTAGGAGTTCTTTTGGAATAGTTTTAGCCTTTGATGTGTCGGTATTGTAACGCTTGAAAAGTCCTAGCCTATCTTTACCTAATCTCACAGCCCTCTACCCCATACAACTCAAACCCCATAAGCTAGAGAACCCTCAGTATTAATACACACCCTCAAGGAACCCTAAAAGTTTACCTAATAAAGCTATGGTTCTATGGTATTCTGTCTTGACTATAAATATTTTGGCCAGAAGAAGTGATGTGATCGTCTAAGTAGCGGCAGGACCCCGTAGCTGTACGTAATGACCTAGATTCTTGAACAAAGAGTGAGAGTTATAGACCTAAAAGCCCTAACTAGGATAATGTAAATACCTAACAAATGATATAATACTCAGAACACTAGTATAACAGGAGAGAAATGATAAAAGTACTTTAAACACGATAAGATTTATTATTAAAATCACGGTAATATTATTACACACACATCGTAGTAGCTGTAGAACAAACACAAATATATGGCAAATATAAGTAGGTATTATAGAAAATGCTAAGTTAATTGGTAAAGTTAAAAGGCACTTGGTTAAAGGTAAAAGATAAAGATAAGTTTTAGTTAAGTATAAAAGACAACCTGTATTAAAAAATATATAAATAATATCCCCTACCCACCGATATAGAATTACAGTTATTATTAACTATTGCAATTCTAACATGGCTAGAGCATACGGTTGGGTGAATTTGCGAATTCAGTTTATGTCAAACTGTATGTATTAGTTCCTTGAAACAAGAAATATTATTTAATTCCATTATTAGTGTCGTGACACTATGTATGTACTAGTTCTTGAACTAGATGTGTAAGGAACCATGATCCCTTATTATATTCGTATTTCAGGATTATTCGACATTGCAAATTAACCCGGTCCTTAGGATGGGGTAAGCTCACCTATTCTGAACCAATATGGAAGGTAAATATTTTGTGGGCCTAGGTCCTCTTTTCCAAAAACATGATTTTCCAGTTCTATCAGATGGCAAATCAGGAGTAGTTCAAATATGTACCCTTGGGTATATGTGTATCGTAATACAATTGGCCTTAACCAAGGTTTGAAGTTTGAATCTATTCAAGACACCATTGTAATACAGGTTTATATGCATGTACTGTTCCTACGTTCCAAGTATAGCAGAAAACAGTACCTAAAATCACGTTACGATCATTTAGCGCAAACCTGACAATGTACACCTGAACAAAACATCAAAACAAACCACTAATCATGTATGTAAGTTAATATTATTCGTCCATCAAACCATCTTCAGAAAACCAGTAGGTATTATCAATTAATTCTGTAAAACTTTATCAAATAAATATGTTCCATATTATTATTTACACCATTCCACATTTGTTCAGAGACCTACCCAACTATGGGCCTAAGCTCTTTTACTATCACCTCAAGTTTTAGAACTTCAGTAAACACATACATAAAGATCATATACCTAAGAAATAATACAGACGATTAATTCATAATTAGTTAGGTACTGGAAAGAAGCACTCACTATTATAGTAATTCCCACCCTAAGACTTCACAAACAAGAATTATATTGAAAAACAATTAATTCACTTTATCCCAAAACTAACTCGCACTAAATAAACCATACATAGCATAAATAAATAATTAAGCACACTCAAATAATTCACAGATAAAATCAAAACAATAATAAATATAACCGTCCAACTAGCCAACCTTGGTCCTTTTCATTGGCAATACAATCTAGGTACTGATACAAACATACTTTACCAAATTTATGTATACGCGATTTATTCAAATAATCGAAATATCGAGATACGACCTTTAAGCACTGACGCTAGCTGCCGAGCGTTTCCCGCGAAGGGATACAACGCCGCGATTCTGTTACTAAGCTACGAAACCGCTGTCCATTCCTGTCTCTCTCTCTCTCTCTCTGGAACTACGATGGGCTCCTGCATCTCGCGTCCCGTTCTACTTACTCGAATGTATTTAAAAATAGAATTCACTCTCTAGTCTGCCGCCGACCGCCGCGCCGTGAGACCGCGATCGCCCGCCATCTTGACGACCGCCGAAGCTTGTACTCGTATAAATATTATTTTAACTTAAGAAAGACACATTAAAATAGATTAAGGCTTGGTTATATACTAACTAACTTAACAAATATACGTAACGTGTGTGTGTGTGTGTGTTGTGGGTTTATTGCTATAATTAGCTCTTTCTTTTACTAACATTTGCAATAAAATCTTAGTTGTAATCATACTGAGAACTAACCGTGAAATACCTAATTAATAGCTGCATTTAAGTATACTATTTATAAGTACAATGTGGAGAACAACTTCCCTCATGTATATTAGGTGTAATAATATGGTAACTGGAAATATCTATAAGTTAAATAAGTGAAATAGTTCTGTGAAAATAAAACTGTGTTAATATTACCTAGCTTTGGGCTTAGGTACACTAACTCCGGAACTAGAAATAAATGGGAGGTAAGTTTAATGTAACCACTACACGTTTCACCATTATATGAGCTACAAATTAGGCATTTACCTACGTACAAATATCGTAATTATAAAAACACGATTATAGATAATAATATAAATAATATTGTATAACTCACCAGGGTTTAAACAAATTACCTGAACACTATAGCTTACTAGACACTCAGACAGAATTAAAACACTGAATCTAGAATCTAAAATAGGTACTTAGACTACCTAGGAACAAAGTAATGTAAAGTTTACTCTTCAATCTCCAACTCAAAGTGATCCCGTCCTCCCGGCGACATTGCCTTATATACCCTAGGCTACCGACGCTAATTCCAGTTGTGTTCGGCCCTTTTCACGCCTGCGCACTTACTATGGATGCTGCGAGCGTCGCATAACAGAAGCGTCTCTTAATCAGACATGCGCAATGGGTACTTAAAAGGCGCCAAACGCTAGCGCCAATTCACGCGTCGCGTCTTGTTTGACCTGCGCAGTAAGCTTTCTCGAGGGACGCTTCCTAGCGTCGCTCTGTTACTAACAGAAGATGGCCTTGGTTTCGATGTTTTGGCGCCAAGCCGTCGCGTCGCTTGGTTTTGACCGTTGATGATTTCCTTTGTGATTCGCGCCAATATCCTAAACTGAGTAATTATTATTACCTAAAACTAAATGAAACAAAAATAATAAAGTTTAATTAAGTAACGGACTTTTGTATCGTTACAGTATTTCTAAGTTGTATTTATAACGTTTGTCCTTACCTTTCATTTTAAACAATTCTATATTCTTTTTCACAAATTTACATATCTCTAATACATATAAAGAAGGCAAGGGTAGGATCTTTTTCTTTTTGAATAATGGCTTACAACTATCTAGATACATGGCCCCACACAGAGATCTTAAGCACTTTCTTTGGGCTAAGAAGACTTTATCGGCATCTGTAGAGTTGCCCCATATTATTAAACCGTAACGGATTTGCGACGCAATGTAGCCATGATAGGCTGCCGTTGCTGCCGCCTCAGAGACGGTAGATCGCAAACGATAAAGAATGTAATTAAATCGGTCTAACTTATTACAAAGGATATTAATATGGGCTTTCCAATTACAAAACTTATCTATCCAAATTCCTAAGAAAACTGCACTCTCAGTTTCCTTAATTTGTACACCATGAAAGTCGGCAGACAACCTGACTGATTTGCTATTATAGGTCTGAAATTTAACTAGTTGCGTTTTTGTTAGGTTGACTTTGAGGTTATTATTTTCTAACCAATCTGTTACCTTTGTTAGAGTACATGTAATATTATTTATAAGAGAACCATCGTTGTTTTCTTTAATTATAAAAGTTGTGTCGTCTGCGAACAGTATACAGTCATTTTGTGTGGTACCAGGTAAATCGTTAATATAGAGTAAAAACAAAATCGGCCCCAGTATACTGCCTTGTGGCACGCCGCATTTGTTTATCATAAATGGTGAGTTATGTATTTCCTTGCGGTTGTTAACTATTTTTGTTACTTCTACACATTGTTGCCGCCCGTTGAGATAGCTTTCTAGCCAAAAGTATGCTTGCCCTCTTATACCGTATTTATATAGCTTTGATAGTAAGGTTTCATGGCAGACGAAGTCAAACGCCTTGCTCATATCGAGCAGCAGCGCCGCCACAGCTGATCTTTCATTTAAACTTTGAGTGATATTTCTTACTAGGTCAAAACAAGCATGCGTTGTAGATTTGTTTTTCTGAAAGCCATACTGATTGGGTACTATTATTTTATTTTTAGACAGGAATTCAACAATTTTCCTGTACACTAGCCGCTCAAAAACTTTAGATAAAACAGGGATAAGAGTAATCGGACGATAGTTTGCCATATCAGCTTTATCGCCTTTTTTAAAGATCGGTTTCACCACCGATATTTTAAGTCTATCCGGGAATACTCCTTCTGTATAGGACAGGTTTATAATATGATATAAAGGTAAAGAGATAAAACTAGCAGTTAACTTTAAAATTTTTGAATTTACACCGTCATAACCAGTAGAACTTGTGTCTTTAAGATTCTTTATTGCCTTAAAAATATCATAATGGTCGTCAGGTAAGAAAAATATTGTGTGCATATTATTGTTAATTGAAGATGTTGCCTTGGATGTGTGATTAATATTTTTATTTGTCAAATTAATTAGGTATTGGTTAAACTGTTTTGCGATTTCTAATGGGTCACAATGCGTGATGTTATCCTGTGTAATTTTATTTATTTGAGAAGGTTTCGATGTGCGACCACATGTTTTTTTTATTATGTTCCAGGAAGCCTTGCATACATTTTTAGCATTTTTTATTTCCTTAAGATTAGCTGTTTGTTGAGCTCTATTCATACACTTTTTCAGAACTCTACAATATTGTTTATATCGTTCAAGATTGTCTATTTTATTAGTTTTTGAATATTGATACCTGCAATACAAAATTCTTTTCTTTATGCAACATTTTTTAAGACCTTTAGTTATCCAGATGTTCCTTTTAGGTTTTACCACGTGTTTAACTGTCACATATGGGAAGCAAAGGTTATAAAATAGTGTGAATAAATCGTACCTGATTAATGGAGTCCATTTCTCATCCTAATTAATTAATTCACATACGCAAGTGTTCAAAATGTTGGCCGTGGTTATCTAAACACACTCTTGCCCGTTTTTGAATGTTTCCTTCGATATTTCCCAACACAAGTCTGTAGTTCTCACTTTTAAGTTCATCAAATGCACTTGTTATTAGATTTTTTAAGTCTTTTAAATTTTGAGCCTACCCTCACCCCACAAAAACAGTCACACGGGGTCAAATCTGTTGACCTGGCTGGCCATAGCTATAACACTGGCATTTTCCAGGCGGGCACACTTTCTTCAGCGTATAGCCGCTGGGCTGCCACTGTATTTTCCCCAATGAGAAAATAACTACGAACCATTTCGCATGAGCAATTTCCGACTGAAGGTAGTACGATGCGGCGCGCGCGCACATACCTACGTCAACCGTGAGACTGACCGTCCGTGACCTAGTCACCTAGATTGAGGTAACTGCTATGTTGCCAACTCGTGCGCAGGTCGCTCACCCCTTTCCGCCGCCCTCTGCGTCTCGCACCCCGTAGACGTCTTATCATTAGTAGGCCCATTATTTTGCATTTGCATGAAGGATAAATTAATAATAAATGAAAAAAAAATGTCAATTTTATTTGATAAATGTAATCTATTATCGATACCAAATATGTGGGAAAATTTATTGTACCGGTGAAAAAGTAACCCTGTATTTAGCCTCTAATCTAATGCATAATAATTATGCAAAGCCATATTATACGAATGCGGCCACTTTGCATTAAAAGGTTTAAGAAGCATGATACATTTTAGTAAAATTATTGACACGTCAAACTGAGTAGTATATTTTTCACCTCAGCGACATACGGCGGTTCTGCTGCTTGAAACTATAGGTAGTAAGCAAAATGCAATTTTGCTGGGAGAGTGAGAAAAACTAACTTTTTAATTTTCCGTATTGTTGCTTAGTCGCAGGTCATCTTTTCATTCTTCGGGGTGTAATCCAAACTTTAAACATTTAAACTTCATTACGTCCGTCACTTTCATTTCGTTTCCGAAAAAGAGATAGATATAAAACATATCGATACGTCATTCGAGTTAGAAACCTTTTAGCCTTTGTACTCGAAATCGAAAGCACTAAACCATACTGCCATGTAAACACTTCGTAAACACCCAAAATAATTATATTCTCGCCGCTGAGGTGAAAAGTTGTATGTATCACACGAGAGCAAAGATAATCCTTCACTGCGCTCAAGATTCTAATTTTGAATAACTCGCTACGCTCGTGATTCAATTATAGAATCTTTCGCTTGCTCGGGACTCAACATCAACACTCGAAACAAAAATCTACTTTGCTCTCTAGTTGAACAAATAACTACTATCCCTGAACAAATAGTACAAAATATGTTTCACAAAACACGATACTTATTTATTACCAAGCGTAATACTATGATTCTTCGATGCGATTCATTGAACAACATAATGTTATGTTGAAAGACAGTCAATAAGATATATTGTGCAGGGTGCGTGAACATTCCGCTCCGCGAGATCCCGTCAACGGGCGTGGAGGCGTGGTACAAGCTGGAGGCTCGATCGCAGCGCTCCTCGGTCCAGGGTCGCATCAGACTGCGGTTGTGGCTATCGGCGCGCGAGGCGGGCAGACATGATGATGACAACTGGCAACAGGTTTGTTCATTTTCTATACAGTGTAATTGAACATCCTTCCATTTATTATATTCAGAGATCGGACAAATGTGCGTCATTGGTCGCATTAATATGGACATGACTCCAAAGTTGATTGAATGAATAAAGAAACGAATAATTTCCTGAAAGATTTCGAAGCTTTAAGGTCACTTTTTGCTAAGGTTTGCATAGTTACTGGCGTCGAATAGGTCATTTTGTGAAAATGATTAAATGATTAATTATTCAATCAACTTTGGAATCAAGTCCATATTATTGCGAACAATGACGCACTTTTTTCCGATCTTTGATTATATTACACCGTAAACGTGGCTATTGGCATTTATTAACACTATTTAGTTCATTTGATTAATTATTTAAACAGTGTTTTAACGTGGTCGGTTTAAATAAGTAAATACCTACGTTAAAAGAATCAGTGTAGTTTTGGTCAAGTTTGGTAAGTACGATAGCAGGAAAACTGCAAAACTTTGCACTTTTGTGTAAAAATTAGGATCGGTAGAAAGGGTACAGTATTAGGGAGGGTCGCGAAAACTTTTAGTCCTTCGAAGGGGTCGTGCCACGCGTAAAAGGTTGATAAACACAGATTTAAATCTTCTGTAAATTGTTCGTAAAAATGGGTATTACCCATATTTTGTATATTTTTGGGTAGTTCTCAAATAGTTTGCAGGTGTGTCATGAACAAATAATCATGTTTAAAAATTAAGGATTACAAGTAACGTTAGGTTTTACTCGATACGTAAAGCAGGCCGTAACGTATCCTTTACTTTCCTACTACAGGTAATCCGATATTTTGATACTTTATTAGAATTTTAACTAACGTGACGGGTTACTCACGTAAATGGATCGAAACATGTCGAACAATTATCGACTTTAAATTACGTGAGTAATCCGTTTGATAAATATTTTGAAACTTATTTATAAAAAGACTAGGTAGCTTAGTTGGTAGTAACCCTACCTAAGAAGCTGTAAGTTTCGGGTTCAAATCCCGGCGAGGTCATTATTTATGTGTTAACACGTTCGCCTCCGCTCCGGTACTGTTTCACTAAGTGCTTATACTATGCCGATCGAAATTATCTGATAGAAATCCTTTGCCAGTGACACACATGTGTGACCGAAAAGATTGTACTCCTATGCCGGTGACACAGCACTGTGTCAAAAACGTTCGTATTTCGATTCCAGTGAGAACTTGATTAATGCTAGTGGCATAAGAATAAGATTACTTTGATCACGTATGTGTGTCACTGGCATAGGATTACAGTTTTTTCGGTCACATATGTGTGTCACCGGCTTCGAACGTGATAATATTTGTTTCTTGCAACGTAGAACCGGTCATATTGGCGATCGTTAGGGGAGACCTATATCCAGCAATGGACATCTTTCGCCTGAAATGATAATGATGATGATGATGATTTTTTTCTTAGTCATGCTTATTTTCTACGTATTGAATTATTTGTACATACCTACCTTTTAAATATCGTCGCTTAGTATCCATAACACAAGCCTTAAGCCGTGTCTAGCTCCCTGATAATGATAATTTATAAAATATTGTTAAATTAAGTAAAGGTGACAATACATTTTCTTTACGTGGCTATGACATCTTACAAAACTATATTATGAGAAATAGCCATAATAATTATAAGTATGTTTTACGTGTCGTGTATCGTATGTAACATGACCAATGTAGTGATACAAAAAGCTACTGAATATCGGGCCGTCAAGCGAAAATGGAAAAGGAAACGTACTTTTCCAGCCGAATGAAATAATAGATTCGGGGCTTTCTATGATTTAATGATTTTCTTGCTCCTACGTTTAGTGTTATTTCACACGCTCCAGACCCCTCGATATTAATAACACGAAATGATCTCTTAATATCCAGTAACGTCATATCTGGGCCTAATGCCCAAAGTGCGTAATATATAGGTTCTTTCGTAATAAAATAAGGATTACAGCGTATCGGACCAATATTGCTAATTTGCTGAACCACTGCACTGGACGTAAACCGTTTTATTAGGCTTTTCGTGGCGGCCTATTAGTTGGTTTACGCGTTACGTACAGCTAGATTGCATAAATAACGAACCGCGGTTCCGTGTCCGACTAATGCCGGGATTTATGGCTCTCGTGGAACTCTGATTAAATTTTGGTTAATCAAGTCAACCTTCTGAACGCTAAGTTACTGAGAAGTGAAGCGAAACACGGTATACAGGGTAAATTACGGGCGAATCTCCTAACGGAGATAATATAATCAATAATAAAAAGGTACATAATATTTTCATCGGTTACCGCGAAGATCACACATGAAATAAAACTATGAAAACGTTGTTACGCGAGTATCCGTTTTCATAATTTTATTTCAAATAATAAATACAATTAGATCATTTTTACTTTGCTACAAAAAATATCCATACAATAATAATTCAGCCCGCAATGTAATGCAACACACTCTAGTTAAACATTAATTGACAGGTGATTTCAGACAAGTGAACTAATAGATGTGCATAGTAAAATAGAAATAGTATTTAGCATTATACACAAACACAAATGGCTCCTGAATATTTAATACAATATAAGTACGTGTCACATGTACAGTCAACCAATTGGAACCCTAGGCCACTCAGGAACCATGTCAAAGTAACGTTATCAATCAGATTGTAAGACATTTCAAACGGCTTTTTATTTTGTCATGGTTCTAGAGTGGCCTAGGGTTCCAATTGGTCGAGTGTACATACATACATAGGTTTACTATACCTACTATAAGCCAAATATTATACGTATAAGTTAGACAGCATGCATTAGTTTGGCATGCGCTTACATATCTAGTAGATATGTATACCGTTCGTCAGAATAAGACAATAGTACATTACTATAGAGGACGGGAAACGAAGGGTTACAGGCCAAGTAGATAGGAATACGCGGCCTGTAACCCTGTTTCTCGCCGAGATTTGTATAGTGCTTTTCTCAAACTTGCCATGAAATAAAACGAACTGATTTCGCCGAACCATACTATTTCATTTGTAAATAAACCATAGTACAGTATCGTAAAACATTAAAAAAAAACATTCGCGCCAAACTTTTTTTTTAATCTGTTTGAGGTATCCTTTTAACTGGTGGTATAGACATTAGTTCTAAGGTTTTTTTTTTTTTCTTTGGCTGAATGTCAAAACCTAGTGTCATAATTTGACGTTTCAAAACAAAAGACAGTTTGTTTGCAGTCCTAGGTTCTGAAATAAATACATGAAATCTCTTTACATATCATCTTAGCATATGAAACCGGAAACATAGTATTTCCGGGTTCAATTTAAAGTAAGTAACATCAACATTCCGTAGCAAGTTTGAGAAAAAAAAATGTAAACAAAAATTTTATATCTTTGACACTTATCGTGAAACACGTCGGCAAATATATTTTTACGTCAATAATAATGAATATTTATAATTTTAACGAAAATGTACGTGAACTCAAGGTTTAAGGTTTTAAGTTGGTGATAATACCAAGATTGTGTTCGAAAAGTGCGTGATTATGGATTAATGCAAGTTTGTTTTCTACTGACAAACGAGATACAGTTGGCAACACAGACGAAAGGTAGGTAAGATGACTCTTTCCGAGTCGTCTATTATCATTATCAAGCCATACATTTCGTCACACATTTTGTTACAAGCTACTCTGAAAGATGTGCTAGGTACTTATATCTGGTCATAGATTTTTTTCTTCACTGTAGGTACAATCTTATGTATAATATTTTTATATGATTCCGTTTTGCTTGAAATGTATATTTACTTTTGATTAAAAACAACTCAGAATGGGAATTGTTTTTCACGCTCGTGCTTTTGTTTGGTTTTGACAGGTGCCATAAATTAAATAAGATTCTTGTTGGTTCAGGCAGCATTAATTTAATATACTTAATCATTTATTGCACATAATGGTTACACAGGTGGGATATAAACATACATATAGATCGCATTATGTACCCTGTTGGGCGCAGCAAGATATAGAGAGAAAGGCACTTATAATTAGACTTAAATATAAATATGTACATGGCTAAAATATATCTAAATATGCTAAATTCATAATTTAAAGAACATTTACTAATTAGTAAATTTTTAAATTTGCGCAGAAACGCTGTTTCAGTAGTTTCCTCTTTTATTTTATCTGGCAATTTATTATATATTTTTACTGACATGATAAAGGGACCAGTTGAAAACATCTTCAATTTTGACGCTGGAAGTAAAAGCACGTAAAAGTCGGTTTTTGTAACGCATAGAACGATTTTTTGTTACATCTGTCCGTTAAGTATATAACTCGGGGTAGTTCCACAACAAATTTGCACATTTCCAGTATAAGTATAAATAGAAGGAAGAGTTAGAATATGTTCTCTAAAGTAGGGTTTGCAGCTGTTCATTTATTGATCATTGACTAAAATTCGTGTCAGTTTTTTTTGAAAAATAAGTAGTCTCGGTGCGTCCCACGGCGTATTTTGCCCATAAAATTACACCGTAGCTTAACCAGTTATAGGCATATGAGTAATAGGTCTGAAGTGCCGTTGTGAAGTCGGATTTTTAAATTTCTTTCAAAGCGTAAACAAATTTTGATATTTTACTTTTTATATTTTTTATATGTGGTTTCCAGGAGATGTGTTTATCTATTACTATCCCGAGTAATGTAAATTGATCAACAACTTCCAATGGGGTATTATTGTAGCTATATGTTATGTTTAGTGGATCCTTTTGATGAGGATGAAATGACATAAGTTTAGTTTTTGTAAAATTAATTTCTAAGTTGTGGTCGGTTAACCACTTTGTTACTTTAGTTAGGATGTTGTTTATTTCAGAATGAAGGTCGAAAGTGTTGTTATAAGAAGTTAAGATAGAGATATCGTCGGCAAAAAGTACGCAATGATTTTCAATGATTTTTGGTAAGTCGTTGATATACATTAGAAAAGGAGACAACCGATAACACTCCCCTGCGGTATTGATGCGTTTGTTGTTCTTAAGTCGGATTGTATGTTTTTTTATTTCACCCGATTCGAAATCAAAATGCTCCAGCTCTACAAGTTGTTCTCTGTTCTGTAAATATGTCGCGAGCTATTTGTGCGCATTTCCCAGTATTTACCTACGCATAGAAGCCAATGTGGTCAAATTATAATATATGCATGTAGGGATATTTTTATATACTGACGTGCAAAGATGACAAATACGTAACGTAATATATAAGCACTATTATAAGTAGGCACCAAATAGTATGCTATCATTATATTCTTTTATTCTGTTTGGTAGGTTACTAGGCTTGAGTCTTTTGAAAGCTCTCCGTGAATACAATCCACATAGTCACCATTATACATGTATTTATTTCAGTCAATAGTGTAAAAATAAAATTCTAAACTAGATATCATGATCTATGCCTTATATTATTATAAAATTTCATGATTATCACTAATATTTTAACAAGTAACAATACATAAGAACATACATTCATTAATAATCTTGACGTTTCGGGCTTTACGTTACCCATAAAATTACTAGGTAAAATATCTCTACCTTACTTTTGAAAAAGTAACGTTGACAGTTAAGCCTTGAGCTTAGTTCATTAACTATAATGTCCAAAAGGATCCTTCCTACAAAGTGTAGACTTTAAATAAATGTGTTTGGGAACCTTTTCCGGCACCTCGTCGGATCATGATTGTTAATTTTATAAAGGTTAACTTTGTCGCGTAAATATCTAGATTTATACAAGCCGTGATATATTATACTTAAACAGATTTTAGCATTATATCCAATGTTGTACATTACATATACCCCAAAAATGCTCAATCTGTCATAAACGATGATCCATATCCTTGAATACTTAATATAATAAATTACTTGAAATTTATACTAATATATATACTAATTAAAATGAGACGTTTAAGCGAAATTGTACATAAAATAAAACTTATTCAGTAGGCCCAAGACTTCAATTTTGTTCTAAGTGCTTAAAATTACAATGTAGTTTTCATGTTTTATATTTATGAGCAGCATTACTGAGCAGTTATTATCATGAAATCTATCTACAAACTTGTAGGTTTGATAAATATCTACAAGCTTAGTTGTTCTGGTTTTCACAATTTAGGACATCTATATTTCAGCACTATCATAAGATAAAATAAAATAATTAATCGTTAGGCCAACTTTAGACATGGATCTAAGTGCTTACTTAAGTTGTAGAGACAGAGCTATTAGTTAGAATGAAATAGTATAATAAATCTTTTAAAAACTTACTAAGCGTCGTATAAGTACTGAATCGCTGAAATGAGATAAACGTTTCTCAAGCACAATATGTACTTCTTTGCTTAAGATAAATCCAATCCATTTTTGCACTTGTACCTAAGATCTGAAATCGAATTGGAGATCAAAAATGTAAACAAAGGGGATACCGCCACAAAAAAATAATTGCGAGAGGTGGGTAATCTAAAATCATTGAAATACTCTTTAAAAAATGCGCATTTACAGTCACTAACGGAACGTATAGTTTTTAAATATTTTTAAATTTTTTTATATCATACATTATTTTTTAATGATATATTTCTCTAGTTTTAATAAAATCTAGGGTGTTTAATTTATACTACTGGCAATGATAAGAAGTTTTAAACATTTGGTTCGCAGTTATAACAATGTACTG